>JAOVVB010235867.1:2500-23205 GCA_028570985.1 Heterobranchus longifilis | reverse complement strand
TGTTTGTTTCAAAACTTCTGTGTGTCGGCGTGCGTGCGTGCGTGCGTGCGTGCGTGCGTGCGTGCGTGCGAGCGAGAAAATATAAATTAAAGAGATATGATGAGAGCACAACATAAAAATAACAAATGAGAGAGGGACTGAGAGGAATACTGGCATCCCAACAAGTCCTTTACCCTTGTATTACATAAATTAGTATATTTTTTCACCTATACAAGTGGACAATTCTGCGTTTCATGCTGAGCTGTCCAATGCCAAAAAACAAAAGGAGTATTCGACCACATGGTCAAATGTGGCCCACAACCGTTTCATAATGAACCAAAAATAGTAAAAAACGGGTGGGGTCTGCACATCAGGGATGGCTGCTCAGTGTGGGAGGATCCCCTCATGGGACCTCTCCCACATTTTCTCCGTGGCAGTGCGCCGCGACCTTAGTCGGCTTGAAAAGGCCCAGGGTGAAGGTGGCTTGCGCCATAGATCCCTAACGCACTGAGGACAGTTTGCCCGGACCTTGCCGCTTCCCGGGACCATGATGCCCTCTGTTCCTGCAGGGAGGGACGGGCCCCACTGCTCTCGACTGGCAGTGCGTCAGGGGTCTGCAACAATGTCGGCAACCCACTCGACTCATCTTGAAACACGGACCCCGTGCTGTTTCATCACCATTCATATCTACATAATAGTCTACAACCACCTGTGGGAAACATTCAGCACATTCACTCTGCTAAATACAACCTAATGCTCACTGACTGACAAAATAAAACAAAAAAGCGACTGCTCACTGAGGGGCCACTGACAGATGATTCGACTCATCGACTTTCAGGGGGCAGCCCTGAATTTTATACAGACAGCATCTTTGCTTTTTGAAGGCTGATTCTCTGAGCTGCACCTACAGTGGGAGAACCTGCACAGCGGGTGTTCTGAGACGTTTGTGTTTCTTTCATACATACATAAAACAGTTTTTTTTCTTCTGTTTCAAACCGTGCTTGACGTGCATGACGCATTGTTGAGATTTGGTAGATGTGTGTATCGGATCCTCTGCGACCTACAGTTACCTATACCAACTCTCACTGGTTCACAGGGACATTTAGGTTAGTCTTCGCAAAGGCATAACACCAGCTTGAGGTGGAAAACAAAAAGAGCAAGACAAAAAGTAGCAGCAGAGAAAGAAAGAAAAGTCCTTGCTCAGTATAAAGGCAAACAGGTGTGAGATATTATCTGCGGGTAGTATATATAAGATGGTAAAAAGTAGCAGAGGTTCAAATTGACCACACACTGTTGGAATAATCAACAACAGACTGTTGATGTGGAAGAAGGCCTGCCCGCCGACAGTTCATATACAGGGGTTAAAGCAAGAAACGATTTGTGAGTCTGAAAAGTTGTTCAGGAGGAAATGTGTACAATGTATTGAATTAAGTATTATATTAATTTAAAACTGCTCTATGCCTGAAATCAGGCATGGTGCCTGAGAACTTCAAGCCCTGCATCTAAATAAAAGAGAAATGCATATGGAGCCAGAGCGTGCGACACTTTGCCTTGACTTTCAGGAATAATCAACAACACCTCACATATTTACGTTTTTCTTTCGCCATTCCCAAGTTTTTCCCGATCCTTGATTATTTCGAGAGCGCCACACTTCTTCCTCCACCTCGTTACAATCTACAGTCAGCTTTTATTCACTCAAATCTCCAGGGGTACATCAGCCTCTCCTGGAGGCCTGACGAAAGCCTTGGAAGCCCTGAGAGTTGGAATGAGGGGGGGCAAATCCAACATCCTGAACTCAGCATCACATCCCCCTTGATACCCTATGGGTGCTATCATCAGCATCCAGCCATGCATGGCCACTAATGAGGAGGCCGTGCTCTGTTAAACAAATACATAAACAGTCGGGCAAGAACCTAAATAAGCTGTGTGTGTGTGTGTGTGTGCGTGTGTGTAAGGAAGAAACAAGGTAGGTAAGACCCTCAAGCACCAAGATGGGCTTCCTGGTGAAGCAGCTAAGCATTAGCACGCAGTGATGGCTGGGTTTACACCGAGCCTTCAACGCCTACTGGCACATGGAAGCCATTTCAGACTTTTCCTTGCGCATGGAAACAGTGCAGGAAGTCAGAAGGGGAATGTCTACGTCTGTCAAAGCACACACACGCATGAGTGACAGCGTGTGTAGGTGTGTTTTTGTGTGCACGCAAGCATGTCTGCGTGTGTGTTTCTATGAGAGCTCCTACCTGAAGTCAGGCCAAACTGGCTCGAGAGAAACCTCAAAAGACTGGATGATTGATGCTGGACAGTCGCTAAGCCTGATGAATGGGCTACGCTATGTTAGCAATTAGAGACGAGGCGCCACTTAACCATCAAGTGGCTCAACTGCGCTATTTGCACAGAAAAAAAGACACAAGATGGTGATGTTGTTAGGGACTGATTCTCTCTTCCTGTTGTCAAGCATTGCTGCAGTTTGCACTCTAGACAAGTATAAAAATAGAGTCAAAAAGAGCAAGTCTCTCCAGAAATTAAACAGTGAAGGGCAGGAAGCGCAGAAAAACACAGTCAGAAATAGAGAAGAAAGGGGGGGTCATCGTGGACTGAGGAGGGCCTCCTAGCTGTGGTCAATTAGTCATCAGTAAGGCGATCCGAAGCCTCCACTCCTAACGTGATCAGCTCCATATGCAGCCGCTGCTCCCAGCTCTATTCCTCCATTTCTAACACATAAATGCCTCTGATTGTTATTGTTGGGCGGGCCAAAACGCAACGGCTTAGTCTCCGCCGTGCGATCAGGAGAACTGGAGCGACGCTTGTCCGTATCAAGCCCCTCCCATCGCATGCACTGGAGCACACATGCTGACATGGCAGCTGCATTAAGTACGTGATGACAAATGGCTCACACCTCATACAGTGCCGAAAAAAAAGAGGGACTAAAAATTTGGATCCCGTCATGTATGAGAGTGTGTTTATTAGAGGGAATGGAATGGAGGCAAGGTTGTCCAGGGATCTGTCAGCGCACAGTAGTGCCATGAAACTTCAGCAGATAAGAGGAGTAAGACAAGCCGAATGTTGGATGTCTCGTCATGTTAGCTTGGCTGGGATTTGGCCACAATGAGTTTCTGGCGAGCTGAGACTTTATGGGGCAATTAGAGTGCCCTCTGGCTGATGGACTGGATGGATGGCTGGATGACATGATGGAAGCTGGCTGGCTTGTACTCTGCTTGTATGCATGACGAGAGGGCTGGCTAGTTGTCTTGGCCTGGCTCATCACAAGTCTCCGGGTCTAGGGCAGGCTTATGTGTGGCCTGTCTAGTAAGTGCCACGGTGGAAAAGAAGGATCCGAGGATCTCTTTACCTTAGCCGTGGCCACAACTACAGCCACTCCACGGTTCCAATAACCCGCCAGGGAAAACAAGCACGGTGCTCCATTTCAAACACACGGCGCTCGGCCCGTAACGACCACTCAAAACATCGCCCCGTGAACCCGAACCGAACACCGTGGCATTTGACAAACATTATTTCTCCCTCCAAATTGAGAGCGACAAGGGAAAACAAACGCGAGTGGCCCGGGCTGAGAGGCCGACGTGTTTTGACATGATGTCACTTAACAGCAAAAGTGTAACAGCGACAATAAACTCCTGCCGACTGCTGTGTTGACTGCTATGTTTAGAGGTATAAATACAAAGTGTAGTGGAAACACATGCTGGCGTTCTTCACACCAGATGTCGAACTGTGGAAAAACCAAATACAAAGTGGGAATGGGCCTCCTGGACATTAAAATACAATTACCTCCAATCATATCTGGTGTTGGAGTGTGTCATTTCATCTTACCTCACTGAGATGGCATAGAGCCCCCCACACATGACCGTTCCACACGCCGAGTCCAGCATATTTATGAGTTCTTACATACTTCCTCAAACGCCACAGTGCTGCTCACAAGGAGTCAAATCATGTAATATTAGTGTATTCGGTCATGATTAGAAAATCCATTGAGCATTATGGTCACCTATAAAGATTAATAATACAGCGCTGTAAAGAATTACCAGGAGCCAAGATGAAAATCTATATTATTGTTGCAAAGAGGGGAAAAAAAAGAAAGAAGCCGGGGAGCAGTGAAAGGTACCCGGGGTTTTATGTCAAATGATTTTTCGAGCTGATGCAACAGAGCTGCTGCTGCTGCTGGCCAATCCCCTCTGGGTGACCTGACTGTTCCACCTGTTTTATTAAATCACTTGTGATTTTAATTCAGGGTTCCCACACCTTCTTAAACAATCAAATTCAAGGACTTTTCAAGGACTTTCCAGGCCCAATTCCCTCAATTTCACAAACTCTCAAGGATTTCAAGGATCCATGGCAGTAAATAAAAGCTACTCTCCCCCCCCCCCACCCTACCCTTCTTCTTCATATATAGTCTCCCTCTCGCACTAAACCTGGCTCTGGTTTCCCTTTTTATTTCCTTAACCCCGGTCTTGACCTACCAGCCGTAATTAACAAGTATACTGAGAAAAAGGAAAATTGCGGGTCATTATTATGATAATTATGGTGAGAAGGGAGAGGTTCCAGGAGAAGCTGCCAGGTAATGTAATGCAGAGGGCCCTGTGACGGAACGGCTTACCTTCATTTGTCTTCCTCCACCCCCTCTTTCCTTTTCCTCCTCTGCCTCTTTAAACCTTAATGTTAGCGCAAGTCATTACCCAGTTGCTATGAAAACACACTTAGCAGCCCACCTACTTCAGACAGGTGCCCGCGAATTTGTGTGTGTGAATCTGTGTGGCTATCTCACCCAATGTGTGTATTTCTTTCCATACTGTCCGCATGAATCACCATGTATACGGAGTGGAATCGCCGTCTCTTTGCTACAAGCTGGACAGTGCCAGATATTTAGTCATTATGTACTGTATGTGTGTGTGTGTGTGTGTTGTCTGAGAGCCCGGCATGAGCTGTATGAGCGCATACAAAGAGACAGTTGTGTCACAGAGAGAGGTCTATCTCTGCTCTGGGATTGTTTTCCCTGTCGTTATCCCTGGGTAAAGAAAACAGCACTTTCACATGTCACTTCTCATTTCCAAAGTGGGCTGGGAAGCAGGGCCGCCGAGGAGCACCCGGCCCCCCGACGGGCAACAATGCCCACATTCAGTCTCCGAGCTCTAGGAACGGCGAGCGGAAAAAAAGAGCACGAGTGTCAGGATGTGTGTCCACGTTTTATGATTGCACATGATGGGAGGAAGACGTTTTATTTAAGAGGGCCGTGAGATTAGGATCTGGGAATGCCTCAGATGTGGCTTTGGAAGCCGTACGTGTTTTCACATTCACAACTCAACGGGCTGCAAGGGTGGTGTAACAGCCGCTGAGTGTTGTACAAGCACACGCATATGAACAAACACAGGGGCTTTTCCGTATCTGCTTTGTGTAATATTGTGGTTTTTTTAACGTTTTCTGTTGTTTGTAAGGTATTTTATTTGTTGGATTAGCAAAAAAAACACTTGGCCAATTCATACACGTTTCTGAATTTTTTTTTCACATTTACTTTTTAGATTTAATATCATATATCCTCAACCCTAACCCTTTTACAGAGGAGCAATAGAAAGCGTCCTGACAGGAAACATTACAAACTGACTCGGGATGTGCATGGCTCAGGACAGTAGGGCTCTGCAGGAGGTGGTTAAAACCACCCAGAACATCATTGGTACCCATGTCAGTGTGACAGTAGTGGGCGGACTGAGGCAAGCTAAAAAAATATCACATTAAGTTGCAGCATGACCACCCAAAAGCTGCCCCATGATAACCTGTGATAGACTAGATAATGATTACCCTGCATGGCATCACCAGACTAATTTGCAAATGCATAGTCTGGAACCTGTCCGTTCATTTTCAATTTCCAAGGGCCATTATTAATGGCACAGACCAAAATGCCTCGGGATGCAATTGGATAGACCTACAGCCAATCAGAGCAATGCACATGCAGGTTGGAGTGCTGCTTGAACCTTGAAGCAGCAGAAAAATGGAAACCTGGCCACAAACTTTCTCAATTTACAGCTAAATAGTACACTAAAATGTGTTTCTGAAAACATTTTAGGCGAGAAATAGGCAGTGTAGTAACAGAATGTTTGCTTTTCCTATTTCATCAGCCTTACCTAATTTGACAGTTTGTTGCAAGTTTCCTGAGCATTGCATAAATGGTAAAAAAAAGTGTGCCAGGCATTGAAGCCAATTTGACATAGTGGCCAAACGGTGGTATTACAATGACCAGGTCTGTCACGTGATGCCATTGGGCCCAAAAATACTTTTTCCCATAGACTTACATGGCGAAAGAGATGTCTATAAATTCGTAGATACATATTTTTGAGTGTCACAACCCCCGCAAAATAACTTGTTTCGCTATCGGGATTTGATCCATTCGGTTAGATAACATGGAAAGTCTAGAAGAGCTGCACAATTGAATGATTTAATCTCCATTCACGTTAGCCAGAGCGCTAAACCGGAAGTAGCCGGCTCTGTCGGCGGAAGTCTCTAGTGCGTCTGCTCTGTGGGCGCAATAGTGCGGAAGCACTGCCGTTCATCCAGGGATTTTCAGAGGCAGGCTTTCATAGGAATTAATGGAGCTCCACCTCGAAAGCTGTATCCAGTTCTCTTTATACATCCATGAAATGGACGTACAGCATCAGCAGCAGTACACCATCTTGCTTGTTTATGCCTCACGGTCTCTCATCTGTCAATCATTGTCTTAAACCCGCCCCATATGAGATAAACGGTTGTGACTGGATCCACAAGTTTCTAGTTGAGTGGAAATCTGTTTGAATGGCTGAGAGGCCAGACCGATATGCAATAGTGAATGAAACATGAACTTAGCAGACAGGCTAGATAATGATCGTAATGATAGATAAAATAAAGTCTGATTCTCCCTCTTATGTATTTTAAGAATACTTTTTGGCAGTTTGCCTTTATTAAAATAGTAGGCAGTTGAACCACGCACGCACACATGCACACACACACACACGCACACACACACACGCACGCACAGTGAGCCAGTCAACACCAGCAGTGCTCTCCACTTGTCCTCATGTTTTAGAGCATGGTACTTCATCTTCCTTTGCAACGCTCCCAAGACACTGCGGCCTAATCCATCAAGTGAAAGATGTATTGCTTTTAAAGCACATGGGTCTATCTGTAAAACACTAACATGTGTGCTGTCTGCTCTAATCTCATTAGCTGCCCCATTAATTCCCAGCCAGTGTCATTACTTTCCCCTCGCCTTCCACATTCTGATGTAAACAGACAATAGCAAAGTCACTTTTTTTAAAAAACACATCTATCTAGTCTCTCTCTTTGATAACTTTCTCAATCAAGAACGTCTCTCCAAGGTTTGTAGCAAACTTTACTCATCGTGTAAACCTGCGTTTGTATACATTCACACCAGCACGGTTTAAATACGTAATAATGTGGATGATCTGAACGAATGTGTTTGTGAAGGCTTCCAGACAAATGGAATCGGAGCAGCCACAGTCCGACCGTCCCAATTGTGTCAGAGGACCGCAGATGAGAAAAGCATGGCATGTCGAATTGCCAATAGCTCATTCCTGCGACTGCCATTCATGGAAAACTAACTTCGTCACAAACCGAATCGATCACAGGACTTTCCTGTCTCGTCGCAATTATCAACTCCCCTATTAAGTAAAGAAAATCCACCGACATCAATCACGCGGTTGGAGCTTTTACAATAATAATGTTGGACATGTCATCTACATTTGTATGCGCAGCGACTACTATAGCTCTGAAGTTGCACCGGTGCTTTTTGTGGGTGTATAATGAGAAGTCCAGCCGATCCACTGGTATCCAGTGGCTGGGGCGGATGGGTGGCCGGGCCCAGTAGTGGTATAGTCTGTATTGATTGTTGCCAGCTGGTGCCAGGCAGGACCCTATGTAGATTGGAACTGCCAACTGGATGGCACGTACCCTGCAGTCTATGGTTTCCATTCAGTTACACGCAGTGACACCCAGTCATGATGGGAAAACCAATCGTGTGTGTGCAACAACACAGAGCAGAGAAGAAAGGGGAAGGAGAGTGATAGAGCCTGACATTGATCCTGTCACATTCCTGGCAGGAGAGGTTTCATGGCTGCTAATGATGCCTAACAACCTGGGATGGAAGAAGTGAGCGAGAAATGGATGGATAGGGTGTCAATTTCACACCGGTAATGACAATTTTTCACAAATGCAGAACAGGAATGTGGCGGGATGTATCTATAAATCTATACTCCTGAGCAACAGGTGTCCATAGACACTGCAGAGAAGGGAGAATGGGTAACTCTTTACTTGAAGGACAGTGAAATTAATTATAATTAAGTTGTAACTAGAGCTATGACCGGGCCCAAAAAAATCAGGGCCGACCCTACATGAACCATCTATTCAAGCCCGACCCGAGCCAATGGCAGCCCTTTTGGAATTTCCATTGTAAAATAAATATATATATACTGTTTTAAATATTATTGATATTTAATATTATTATTATTATTATTTTATTATTACAAGCTAAAGTCAACTAAAGTATTTTCAGTGTCAGACTATAAGGCACAGACTATAAGGTCTGCATTTTCTTTTTAAAAGAAGAAAAGAAACACAGGGAAATTTGCACAAACCCAACTCAATTCAAGCCAGGGGAATTTTGAGATTACCATTAGGCAGAGAATCAAAGCTCTAATTGTAACCTCTTAAAAGCAATAATGTCTTTACATCACCTCAAATAAAATATGTTACAAAAAAATGTAAATACACAAGAATGCCCAGACAAATGGGCCTGATAGTAAAACCAGATGAAAGAAATGACTTGTGAGTGGAAGCCAGAGAGACTTGGAGAAAGAGAGAGATGGCGTGCTCGTAGGAGGACGACTAAAGATGAACTGAGTGGGAGAAGTGAATGAACGGTACTCTGACAGCGATGAGAGCCGCTACCGACTGAGTGGCATTGAGCGAGCTGTCAAGTGATGTATAAAACGAACGTGTACACAGCGGGACCTGCGTGGCTGCGAGCATCTCCAAGTCAGTCTGCTATTTACATCTGCGTCACTGGACTTCCACAACATCCAAATGAGGGGAACAGAGCCGGCCACAGCAGGCTCGTCAGCCTCTAATGTTCTCACATCATACCGTCGGTCACCCCAGCAGCTGTGGTGTACCCTGCTGTGGGCGTCCAAAGTCGTCTTTTGCTACTAAATGCATTTTGTGTGTGTGAGGATTGGGATTTTCCAGAATGCTTTGAGATGATGCTGTAAGCTCCTCCACAGCAAAGAAATGTCAATTAAGCTGTCAGGAATTCACACAATAGTAAAAATATGGCACGTCACTACAGCAGTTTAAGAGAGAGTTACACGCACATCACGTAGGTCAGGCTGGTCTCATTACCTGTTTGTAGCAATGACTATGAAAAGTAATGCACTAGACTTTTTAAGGTGGAGAATTTTTGTAGCTCATGTTTTAGGTCTCTTACGATCTTCCAAGCTCCTGAATCTTTTTTTTTTCTTTGGCTGGGTTGTGTAACACCAGTGGATCCGAGCTTCCTCCAACTTCTTGTCCAGAGTTCTCCTATTAGTCAGTCTGCACTCAAGCCCTTTATCACCGGAGGCAAACCTCACCAGTATATCAGCTACACCGCCACATACTCAGCACTGACACAACCCCCTTAACGCTCAAATTGAGCCCCCCCACCAAAACTGTTCTGAAACCTTATCCAAAATAACACATTCTTTCAATAAAAAGGACATGGCTGAGCTGATGTTTCTGTTAGCGTGCACATGTTTATGTCGCTCTCCAAACCCAATTATTTCATTGTCCTGACTTGAGCTAATAAATCCGCCGGGTTGGGAGAGCAGTGGGAGAGCTGGGAGTACAACAGAAAAAGGGGGAAGAAGAAGAAGGAGTTTATCGTGGAAGATAGAGTTTTTACAGTTTCACTGAAATGTGGCATGAAGTCACGCTCTGAGAAATGATAGCAATTAATCAGAGCTACTGAATACAATCTACTCAACTAATCACAATTAACTTAACGGATGAGTCACGAGGAAAGGGGCCTGCGTGCTAACTACAGCCAAGTCCCCACAATAAGCAGAACTGTAGAATGAGACAAAGGCAGACGGCAGAAAAAGTGAAGAAGGAAATAAAAGAGAGCAAAGTAAGGAGAGACGGAAAGGAAATTAGATATTGTACAGCCGCGTTGTTATGATGTCAAGTTTAAGAATTTCAGGCTGATTATGTGAAATTGCAAGTTAAAGGGCACATCCAAATCAATTTGGTGCGGCAGTGAATGAGGACCCTGCGCAATTAGAGTGTTTTTTATTGGTTAGCGGAATGGCTGTGACTTCACCGTGAGCATCTGACCCGCTGGCTGTTTCCTTAATGTACGATCTAACTGTTCATTAGGGTCAGTTTTCCCCTTAAAGATGTACAGGATGACAATTGTTCAGGGGCCAGAGGTAGATTCAGAACCTTATAATATACTACCTAATTAGAGGGTCACAAAATAGAGTAACTTCACCAAATGACAAGGTAACATGATGACTATTACAGCCATTTCACTCTAAGTGCAAAATGTTGACATATGTCAATGTCATGTCAGCACATTTAGGTGCATACATGCGTGCGTGCGTGCGTGCGTGCGTGTGTGCGTATTTATATGTTATTTTGGTGTTACATTTTTATTTAAAAATGTATTCATTTACATAGCAGCTAACTGTGTGACATATCTAAAACAATTCTATTGTCTAAAAGTTGTATGACAAACAGGTTCAAAAGTAGGGATGCACAGATTGATCACCTGCCGATCGGCTGAAAAATTTGCGATCGGGAGATCGGCATTAAGGCTCATTTATGTTCAATGTTAGATACGGATATACGGACAGAGCCTTCTGTCTGTATTCTGTTTTCATTTCGTCCATATTTCGGAAAGTTTGAGGATACGGTTTAAATGGAGAGGTACCACTGGAAGCGAGAGACGACCAGACAGAAATTTTTAAAATGGGGCAACAGAACGGCGCAGTGGGGACGGACAGACGGACGACAAACTGAATAGAAATCCTTTATTGATTTGTTTGGGAAGAGGATTTACCTGTGGGGGGAAAATGTAACTGAACAAACTGAATCGGTTCATCGACGTTCGGTTCTAAAATGCTGTCCAACCTTTTTTATTTCTTTTTTTTTTGCAGCAGAGGTAAAATATTGTGGAGAAACAGGCAGCAGTAAAGAGATACATGAAGGCTGGGGATTTCAAAGAGTAACGTGTGTTCACAGGTTTTACTTCTCTGCTGCAAATCTTATTTGAAAATATTTGCAGCTGAGGTGCGAGAGGTTAATGCGCATAAAACTGACAAATTACTGGAGCATACATTTGTTGTGAAAAGGCCTTTAGCTACACAGTAATACATCGTAGGAACTGTAGAAGTTTTTTTCCTGTAAGTTTACATCACTGCAGCACTTTGCTCCATTCCAACAGGAACTATTTGACCAAAGTTTTACTCTCTCTTTGGACAGATCCATTCTTCTGTGGTCACAAGACAGAGAAGAGTCAGATGGTGCCTTCAAATGGGGTCGTGTTTAATGCGTTCACCAGAACAGAAAAAAAAAAAGTTCACGAGTTGTCACGTGTTTGCTGACGTTTTTGGAAATGGCGGACGCCTTTGTAATTTTATATGGCTGAGGAAAATCCTCTATCATTATGCCTTTGCATTTCCTGCATTACGTTACCCGTTTGCTAGCTTGCTAAATTGCTAACCTCGGTGGCTTCGCCGACAGTAACGTTAACGTCCATGTTGCTATTGCCTAGCAGCGGTGTTCTCATGACTTAACCACTTGAACACCAAGCATATCGTGTACACATGTCGTAACACATGTCATCTGAAGGCAGCCCCTGCCCCCCTGGGTCGTCACAATACCAACAATACCGTCATACACCGAAAGTGTATGGATGCAAATAGAATAATGGAAGTCTTTCTTTGAGGTTTCAAGCACTTACCCAAAAGAGAGAAGAAAATGGTCTCTCCCAGGTTCTAATCTTCTAAAGTGATTCAAGTTGCCCTTATTTTGGTGCCCCTCCAAGCACACCACACAAGACATTTCTGAGATTGCTTACTGCCACAATAGCAGCACTTCAGTACTTATTGTTGTCTTTCATGCATGCACAGAAAACCTATGCCCTGCAGCAGAATCCTACTGTTGTCCCCACCACGGCCAGGCCTAAATTATAGCCACAGGAGATTATGGGCAGCAGTTGTGCCCTGTGGGTCCTATGGGCAGCGAGAGTGGCTCCATAGTGGTGGGTTGAAACTTGTTTCCCATTACTCAAACTTGTAAGATGTCATTGTATAGTTTGGTTTTGTCACTTCTGTGCAATTAGTTGCAACGGTAAATTTAGTGGCTGTTGCATTTATGAATAAGATGTGTTGTCATGATTTGATTTCCTGCTATAAATCTAATTGTGTACCCTGTTATGCATCCAAGCCTTAAGGGAGTGAACATAATTAAATATACTGGTAGAAAACTACTGTAGGCTGCCTTTGCAACAATATTGCGGTGATACTGATGATATATTGCATTCAAAGGGCCACATTAAATGAAAACTTGTTTAAATTGGAGGAGTATTTATAAAACTGACCTAGTGTTGACCCCTAAAGAACACTGGAAACACACCATAACCCGTATGCACCCTTCACCTATAAACTAAACCTGAGCCGCTATATTACTACAAAAAATATACTCTACATAATTAACACCTTCAATATTGTACAATAACACGCAATATCACACATCATAAAGGTGCGTTTCAGATGTTCTCAGGAGCCAAATCACTGAGACAAAAAAGAATCAAGTGGCGTAATGGAATAACACCAGCTAGATGATTAAACTGAGCGGGGCGGGTGTAAATCACATTATGGTTTTTCAGGGAATGTGATCCAACATCAGACTCGGGAGAGGCCGGAGCAGGAAGCGCCCGCGACAATGTGTGTCGAGAAGGGAGAGCGAGAATTCCTCCACGCCACATTATTACGTTCAGCAGCTCCACAGAACATGCAACAGGCAGGAACCCAAAAATGGCTTAGGTGTGTTCTGCTTCCCCTCGGGGTGTGGTGAGAGGAGTGCGCCGGCCTGGAGCCAAGACGGTGGTCAGGGCAAAAACCACAAAGTGAAAATAGAGGCGGCCGGGGCCAGGACACGTCCGGCGCAGATCAAAGCTGGGCGGGGCGTCAGCACACAACAAAGTGCTACGATGACGGATGGAGGTCTTTGACAGGCCGTCGAGGACTTGAGTATAGCGGAGTATGTGTCCCAGAACACGGAGGTCAGTCAAGAGAATCACAATAATGGCAAAACAAAAATAATCACACAGCAAAGCTGAAAAAAATAAAGGTATGTGGTGCAACCAAAACCAATGCCAATTAGGTTTGGTGGAGTTACAGAAGCCCATTCCCAAATGGGCCTCATTAGATGACCAAAGCAGGGGAATGCATGGAATGGCAGCCATCAGACGACACACACTGTACACACAGGGGTCAAGGGGTGGAGTGAAAACGAGAATGCGGGCCAAGATGTCGTAGCGCTGGGGCCCGAGGCCGAGACAGACGGGTGGTTGTTGACGTCTGGGACGATGTCTGAAGAGCACGGACGTGAGAAGCATGTTACAATGAGAGAGCGACACTGACCAGTATAGAAAAGGAAGCCGTTCGCAGACACCAAGCCTAGACTGGCTGAAAATACTCATGGCCAAGAGCAGGGTAATTGTGGTCGGTTTTGGTGCGCTCACAACTTCAAGGTTGTGGGTTGGATTCCCACAGGCAAGTACCTCAAAAGCATGTATGGTATTGGCTTGATTTGTGGTGTGGATGCTGCTTTGGTACAAGAGGTATTCAGAAACTGAATGTGTTGTTAAATGTTTAAGTATTTTTCTACCTTCATTGGGGAACAACTATGTAAAAATGTATATAATAAATTATAATAAAGTATCTTGTATCTTACATTTTACTATATCATTTCTATCGCAATTTCAAAAATCCATTGGCATAACTGTGTTATGGCAATATTTACATAATTTGGACAATGCTTTACGCTCTGATCCTTGCACGTGGGAGCGAAGCTGAAGTAAATCATAGAAGCACTGTTCTGCTAACATGGAGTATGTGGTGTACAAAAATAGGCTTTACCATGTGGTTATTTCATATAGACTATTTGTTTAAAGTCGAGCTGAAATGAAAAATGCATTTTCAACCCTTTTTGATCACATTTCTGGTCATGTTGTGCACCTATTTAACAATATATGCCAAAAGAATTAACAAAAATTGCATTTCTTTTTTCCTGTAAAACAAAAAATGATGCATGCTTACGTAAGCTAACTAAGTGATTTCAAACAATAATATAACGACATCCACCTGTCAATCAATCTGCAACTGTTAACAGCACAGTTCGCTAACTAGCAACACCATGGTGCTGTTGATGCCATGTTTGTTATGGCACGCCCACTTTTCAACGATCAAATCAAATTGCTCCCAATGTCATGCCCCACCTGCCTAACCTGTTTTACTTGGAAATACTTCATGATGCGGAAGCTAGATACTCTCGGATTTCTGTTTCAGCTCGACTTTAATGAATTACTAGAAAACATGTTATATTGTGACATATATATCATTATCAGGATATGAAATTACCTATATCGGGATAGAAGATTTTGCCTGTATCTCCCAGCCCTAGAAACAAAATGCAATCGAAGGTCCCTGCCATCCCCTGCCTCGATCCGCAGATGTTGCAGCCTGTGGTCGGTGCCTTTGCACCCAGATATCATTTCTTACAATCTGTTAACTTCCCTAAACCATCTTTCAAACTCTCAGGAGCTGCTGAAAACCACTATGTACAAAGCAAACACATCATTTCTCAAAATGACTGAGAATGTTACTTACGAGAGGTTCCTTGTTTTTGACCAGTCTTATGATTTTCACAGAATCCTCATCATCGTCGATGTCTTCAGGCAGCGGAGGTAGTTCGGGGTCGTAACTCTTCTGGGCGATCGTGTCGTGGACCGACAGGAGGCTCTGTGGGGCAGGAGAGGGATAGAGGGATGGATGGGAGGTAAAGAAACAAGAGGCACGGGTTATCAGTCAAACCATAAAGGCCTTAGCTTTACCTCGGTCTAATTAGCCACAAAAAGTGTAGCAAAACATGCTATTAAGAGTTCAATCTATCATTTCTGTCTTTGAGCAGGACAGAGAAAATGCAGAGACTGCCGGGAGGATGGTTATGAATTGGGTCTCCCTCAAATGTTGGGTGATGGATTTGAATGCATTCAGAGCCAGAACTTGAAGCTACATGCATTAATTGTCATTGGGCCCATGGTCTCCCTCCATACATCTCTCTGATTAAAGGCAAGCAGCACCCGACCCCGGACCCGTGCTCAGTGCCGATGGTTTCCAGGGCACGGTGGTGAACACTCGAGGAAGCGATGTTCTGCACAGTTCGGCGGCAGGCTCAAAGTAATGAAGTTCTCAGTGGCCTCAGATATTTCACACGTTCACAAGCAGACATAAAAAAGAGACGGGATGCAGACAAGAACGATGCCATTGAGACGTTCATTTTTCAAACTATTTAACGACTCCATGTCCGGACCAAGATGCAGCTGGACGCGTGCTGCTTTTTCCGTGGTTGAGGAGAGGGGAGAGAAAAGTGAGAAAAACATCTTCCACCCCATGTGCCAGAGAAAAGTATAGAGGGGGAGAGAGAAAGAGAGAGAGAAGGATATGGTGAGAAGAGGAGCAGTGTGTTTTATGACATGGGAGCATGCTGCAGTGCAGCGTTCAAGATGTTGCTAACTGGGAGCAGATGAGAGGAGGAGACACAACTGGAGCTCTGTGGCCAGGATCCACTGAGAGACAAGCTGACCAACACACATACATTAATGCACAGATTTCTATCTTGTACACATGTGAGGACTCTATTTATTCCCTTAGTCCTAACCTTAAAGGGCGATTCCAGTTTATTACATGGGTCTTTCGTTTGTAGATTTAGTAATTATTCCTATCTGCATTAATAACATTCGTGGGCCTAGGGGTTGATAGTTCAGCTCTTTTGAAGTGTGCTTGTATGAGGTACTTATCCGTAGTGTATTACCTACAGTAGATGGAGAAGCAGACAGGAGTCCCAACATGGAAGCTAAGCAATGTACTGCTGTGGATGATGTCAGCAGAAAGAAATTAGACACCTAAAGAAAGGTACAAGTGTATGCCATATTAAGAATATTTTACACCAGCGACTCCCATGTTCTGTGAGGTAAAATTACTGTTTTTGCCAAAGGAGTCTGGTGGCTTTGAGAGCGATATTACGGCTTCAATTCCCCCCCGACGTAAACTTAAACAGGGCTGTCTGACGGCAAGGAAAAGCAGTGAAAATATTATAAATTTGGCATCCACTGGTATTGATGTTTTAAGGTGGGCTTTTTTGTAGGTGGCTAAAATATGTCTAGTTGCTGATCCCATCCCCAGCAGCAGACTGATAAGTTTCCGTGTCTGGACTCCTGTCTGCTTCTACAAACTGGGGGCGTATCGACCGCCATCATCTATTATAGATGCTAAAAGATGCTTTGTGCATCTGTATCTGACACCGAGGGCAGTGACAAAGCCTCGGCATTCAATGAGTTGGGAATGACAATGGTCAACGGGTTTAAATAATCTGACTAAACTGCTGGTGAGTTAACAACCTCTCTGATGATCTGCTCCTTGTCCCGTTGGACTTTGCTGTAGCAGATAGAAACTGGAATTTTACTTTAACTTACCTAATTTCAACTTTTACCCAACATAAGGTTCAAACTCAAAACTAGCCAATAGATCAGACCCAATGACAACAAAAATGGTTTCCAATTCCCAGAAGAACACATATTTAATTCCATATTTCTCTCTTTCTCATCTTCCGCCCTGAATTGTCTTGTTTTCTTGGTCCTCCTGTCCAAACTTCTCTCAAATGCCATTAATCCTCTCTCTTCTTGTTTGCTCTTCTTCAGTCTTATCTTTCATACATTTCCTTCCCAAAATGTTCCGATCATCAGTTTGTACATTTCTCAGACGCCTAACAGTGTGTTCCTGGCTTCCATCTGCACCGTACATAAACACACACTTTGTGTTGTATTGTATGTCTGGGGATGCTGTCATTATGGTATTGAAATATTATCTTGGAACGCAGGAAACCAAAACTCTTTGCAGATGAGGACAATAAAAGCAAACTGAACGGGATCCCAGACCTGCGCTCGATATATAAAATATATTGTGTTCATAGCACCATGTCAAGATATGGATGGAGAGCCTGCAGTTGCAGTTTCCACAATATAGTGATGAAATAATCAATGTTGCATTCTAAGACCCTGATCAGACAGAACACGTTTTAGCAGCCTGGGGAGGCTTTTTGTAATTGTTTTCAATGAGTGTGAAGTATTTTCCTCGCTGCTTTTGCCTTGCTGAGCGCCTCATGGTTTTTCCACAGGAGTGACCTGAACGACTCGAGTTGAAAAAACTTCAGCTCAAAGCGGAAAAGCGGAAAAGCGCCCGACGTCATGAATTGTTTCTTCCTGTTGTCCAATCAGATGAACTGAGAGCCGAGCCTTCTGTGGTCGCGATGACAACAAGTGGGAAGTTCATGTTTTGTGTTAAGCTAATGTTAGCTCAATTTCAACGTCGCCCTAGGCAAGCTGCAAGACATATCTGAACAAATTGTGGCCTTAACTTTCTAACAGGATACTTTGCTGATTTTAAAAAAGCTCTGTGTCATCTTAGTGTGGCAGTGTCCGATGTCGGCGGACCTCCGCTGCTCTGGTCTGCGGGGATCTCTGTGCACTGGTGCCACACACACACACACACCACAGAGCTGGATTTAAATCAGCAAAATATCCCTGAGGTCCTTTTTACCCTGCGTTGTTGGGAGAAATGCAGATAGTGTGGAATTATCTCTCAGCAACGAGCAAAAAGCTTTTTCAATCTGCAAAATGCACTCTGTCTGATCGGGCCTAAGACCACTAAGCACCACATGTGAACACATGACTTTATAACAGCGCTATAGCCAGTGAATGGAAGTAGCACTCCATTCAGAGCTGAATAAAATATCACAGGGCAAATATTTACAGAAGAATGCTTCTGACTTTGTGGCCACCATCTCCTTTTTCTTGTTTCTTTACCTTCTTTTCCCCTGTTTTTTCTCCCACAGGGGGTATGAGAAATACAATTTTAATTTGCCGTTGTATTGAGTTTTCCGAAAACATCCTTCGGTGAAAGCTGGCCCGTGCCATGAAAGCAAACCCGGAGAAAAGAGAAGATTCTTTTGAGTTTGAGGTTAGATCCATGTGGTGTTGTGGCCCTCTTTATGGTGTTGGACTGTCAGTCACAGCACCTGATCTGGGTCGCGACAACATGTGGGTCAGCCAGGCGTCCATCAGCCTCTCAGCAGGGTGGGACACCCGCGCGGGCCTGCTGCCCGAGAAGCAGAAGTGCTGTGTTTTGCTGACGCTGTGCAGCATTAGTCCCTGGAATGGGATTGGAGTCATGCTGAAACAATTTGTCAATCAACTGACACCAAATTAATCTACCGTAATTTTCAATATTTCATCATTGTCTGATTTTAACCTGTGCAAATACAACAAACTCAACTGTTCATATCAAACAAGCTGGATTTGCTGCTTTTCTGTTTTATATCACAGAAAACGCTAGATTAAACAACTGAGGACATGTTAACATGTCAACTTGGTCTCCAGGAAATTAAAATGTGTATCTTTCCCTATATTCTACACATTTTAAAGACTTTAGTCGATGAACTCACAATTATTTTAGATTAAAAGTAGGGATGCCCCGATTTTTCGGCCGCCATTCAGTAAAAATATGCGATTGGGACATCGGCATTAATGCTTTCTAGGCAAGATCACAGCAGGGAGGACAAACTAGTACTCCAGACATGTGGTTAAACACTCATGTGTAGTGGTGTCCTGCCTCCCACCTCATTCACTGGCCAGGAGCTTCACATGTAGTAATAAGGAAATACTCGGAGCTACAGGTACTTCGCCGTGCAGGCCTCCAAACAACACTGGATCTCAGCTAAATGGAGAACTTCGCCCAGGCGCTTGTATCCTGTGTGCACGAAGACGATCAACTGCCAGTACCAGAGGTAACTCCAACAGCATTGGAGATGTTGGGTTTATTTTCTTTTTGAGAGATCCTTTATTGATTTGTTTGGGGAGAGAGTTTAATCATGGAAGAAAAACTGAACTGAACAAACTGAATAGAGATCCTGAATTTTTTTTTTGTTGATCTCTGGACTCTTTATTTTTGGTGAAGATTATTTGGACTGCCACCTGGTGGAGATCCCATTACACTACAAATTGTCAAACTGACCTTCACTGTAATACAGCTATACAAGCTGCTATAACAAAACAAACAAAAAAATCCTGGCATCTTTAATTAAGAGAAAACTTGGTTGCTGCATCCGTCCGTCTGATCGAAATTTTATTGTCCACAATGTTAAAATTGTCTTTGGCTTCACCACAAACAACATGAATTACAAGTAAGACAGTAGTGCAAACAGTAAAAACACTGGGAGAGCTTGGAGTTCATTCATATGCAATCAAATACGGTTTGATGGGCCTATTACAAAAAGTAGGCAACATGTAAACATAACACAAAGTGTGCAAAATCAGCAAGAGGTGGGGGGTAAGGGCAGTATATTTTGCTATGTATTTAATAATTTAACTGCACTTAGGACAAATGATTTCTTGTAATGAATAAATAGTACAAAACAGAGTAAAAGCTACAAAGTTAAGGGAACCCTACACTTTTCCTCATGCTCACCTCAACCTTTCCTCCACTAACCTGCCAGTTGCTGTTTCCTCCGAACTCGATCCATCAGGCCTAATATCCTGACCTGTGAGTGTCCCTCTCATCGATGGCACTTCCTCAAATCTGGCAATGCTCCCCACCTCCCGCCACATTCTCCCCCATGGCCGTGCCTAACAACCCGTAACAGAGCCACAGCTAATTCCTTGTAAAAACTCTCTAGGAAGTAGCAATAACAGCTGTATGCTAATAGATAGCACATGGTACATGCCCTGGCTGGTGACCGTTGACATGCGAGTACAACTACACGCATACAAATGTTTTACACACGGAGGTATGGAAGCTTTCTTCCTGGGTTGATATGAGTCAGTGGGTCTTGTTTTGCCTCAGTGTCGGTGGATTAGCAGCCTAATCAAATCTAGAGTTATATCCTTGTGTATAGGCCCTGCAGCTGAGCGAGAAAGGAGAAGCGAGAGACGGAAAGAAAGAAGAAGGGAAGCGAAGCCACCCTTGTTTTCCAGGCGTCCTTTCTCGGTTCGTGTGTTTGTGTTCATTAGGCATAATAGGGATCCTAGAAAAACAGATCACTGAGCTTGACTAAATAAACCTGCTGGTACATTCCTGGCATTGGCCTCTCATTAAAGCCCCCCCGGCCCTGTCACCAGCCCACTCGTTTTTCAGCTGGTGGTGCAGGGTAACTGCTTTGCCCGGGCGGGAAAGGACCCTGCCGTGTGCGTTCTGCCTCGGAGACACTGCTGTAGGCCAGCTGGGATTTGACACTCGCGCCCGCCCTCCTTCTAAGCCTTGAACCTCAGCACGTCAAACACATTCTGCAATGCGCCTACCTCCATACACGCTGGCGGAAACAGCCGGCCATCATAATTGGCACTTTTATCACTG
>JAOVVB010235859.1:0-23205 GCA_028570985.1 Heterobranchus longifilis | reverse complement strand
AGAGAGAGTGTGGTTGGAGCTTGACAGGGCTTTTAAAGGCCAGCCAACAGGTGCCAGGAAATCATGGACTGATTGAGGTCGCTTTCACACCTGACCTGTTTGGTCCATTTGAAATGAACCCTGGAGCATTTCGTCAGATTGTCCGGCTCGTTTGTGTGGTGTTAAAGCACTTTCGAACTGTGGTGCGGACCAAACAGGCGAACGTCATGTTTAATCCTCTTAAAAAAGTCAGTGTGAACGCAAACCGGACCAGAACTAAAATGCAACAATGTATCATTTTTTCCCCTTGGTCTGGACCAAATAAACCGAACTACAGATGTGAAAGCACCCTGAGGGAGCAGCTCCAGGTTACCTGCAAAACAGAACAGCAGAGCAGCTCCGGACATAACAGGTTCAAAAGGCTAAAGATGTGATAAGTAATCTAAAGTTACAATATATATGTGCGTTTTTTAAAAACCACAAAATCTCAGCACCTTGCAGAGTAATTGTTGTTTACTGGACAGCTTTGGTCCTGTTGATCCTCTGGGATAATGATGACGTCCTTGTCAGCATCTTTGAAACTGAGAAAGGAAATATGTTGAGGAGCTGAAACAGAACCAAACAAAAACTGCATAAGTGCAGCACAGTATGCAGTGGAAAACATCTTACATTATGTTTTTTTTTTTTTTTTTATGGTAGAGGAGGTTTTAATGGCGGGTGAAACTGCTGTGCTTTGATCAAGGGATGTATGTGCTTGAGGGAAGGTAGAATGGGTGAGGCGAGTGTGCAGTACTCATCACCTGTTTTAATGTCACCCCAGGTCCAGATTGGAGCCTGGAGGACAGCAATGATGTTATGCTCATGATGAGTCCTTCTTCTCCATGCTCATAGGGAGCTTTTTTTTGTGTTTTCAAATGTATCTATATTTATACATCTTCTGTCATGTGCCAAAAAAGAAAGAAAAGCCAAAGCAAAGCCTGATTTTTGTTAATATATAGAGTAGGTGTGTTCCTTTTATATGCAAATAAAATAAAGAGGTCCACGTAATAGCCTAAATGCAAATGACATGAAGACACACACACATACACAAACCCCCAAATGCACATAGTTGCCGTTGCTAGGCAACAGTGGCTGGCAAGCCAAGGTGCACAGCCATAATTCACTGTAGGCCTGAACACCTCAGCACATGACTTGTAGGTTTTGTTCATTGAAGAGTGGGTGACAATGATGGAGCATGAGTGCACATTAGAAACGGAACCAGCTTCACATTTGAATGTGCTGAATTGATTCAATGCAACAACTTGTTGAAGAATAGAACCACTAGGTCTTTAATTTGTGATTTTTGCATGCCTATGTGTGTGTTCGAGGCAGGGAGAGAGAGACACTTCATCAGGTTAGTGATGCCCACACGCTACTTTATGTCACATCTCCACCTAAAGCTACAGCTGCAGCTCTAACAGTAAAATATGCATGGTGTTGAAGTCACTAGTTAATTGCAGCATAAAAATATAATGAGTGCCAAGTTGAAATACATGACTCATCTGCAGTAAATATACTTTTTATTGTCATTTATTTTGTTTTCCCCTTAAGAACACGCATCTCATCTGAAACCCCATCCCATGCTCAGCAATACAGCTCTGATGGCAAGCTTGTCAATCACACATCAAAAGAGAGGAGCAATATTTTTTTTTTTATACCTCCCTTGCTGCGATCATAAAATAAAGATAAACTTCAAGGTGGGCACCCAAGATTAGTGTCACCAAGTCAGTATCTGACCAAATGTGAAATATGGTTACAATCTCCCCTTCAGTTCCTGAGTTATGGTGTTGAATAATGGCCAGAAAAGCATTTTTGTAGAACACTATGATGTCACAGGGAAGTTGACCTTTGACCTTTTGGGTATAAAATGTCATCATTTTTATCCTATCAGATGTTTGTGTGAAATTTTGTCATAATTAATTAACGTACAAAAACGTGTTATGTGAGGTCACAGTGACCTTGACTTTTGATCACCAAATTCTAATCCTCAGCCTTGAGTCCAAGTGGACGTTTGTTCCCTACAGGTGTTCCTGAGACAGCGTGAGGACAGACATACGTACGGAACTACGGACAACCCAAAAACATAATGCCTCTGGCCACAACTGCCACCGGCGCGGTGGCATAAGAAAGCAAGGGGAAAGAACTGCAGAATATTATTTATTATTTATATTAATATTTATTCTTTAACTGAATAAATGATGTGATCCTTATGACAGTAAATGTGTTAAAAGGTAATATAACCCTTGCCTTTTACACTGGTACTCTGTTAAACATTATTTATTCGGATTCAGTTGTTCAAGAGCCTCTCTGCCTCTGAGGAATGTGTATGCAATTGAAACTCCAATCTGCACTGCAGACAGCCGACACAAACCACATCTTCCTGTCAATAAACAGAGCAGTTGTCACTGAGGCTGGATGGAGTCGCGGTTAGGGGTGTAACCTTCATATTTTAGGCGTTTAGTTGATGTTTTCATACAGTGTGCCTTATTAGAGATAAAGATTTTCTGAAATTTCGTCCGAGAAAGAAGAACATTTCCTCGTTTCTCCATGCTGTTGTATCAATCCTCCAGTCCTGTCCCACTGGGTAGCTGCATTGCTGAGGCATTGCTTTGAACGCCTAGTATTACAAGCTACTAGTTATTTCACTTTGGAAGAGATACAAACGTGAAATAACTACAGCCACGCTACTGTCAGGAGGAATATGGTTTGTAAAAAATACATCTACACTATCAAAAGTAAATCCCATGGCTGTAAAATGTTTCACTGATTAGGATTTATATCATAGCTGAGTTTCATTTGAAACAATGTGCATACAGTAACAGTATTCACTGTTTGTAATGATCATAATTCAGCAGCTGCCAGCAAGAAATTAGAATCCAAATAACCCCACGTGGGATTAGTATGAGAATAAGTGAGAGGAATATTAACTTCAATTTGCATGCAAAACCATCAGTGCGGTTTTCAGTTAGAAACAGAATGGGGTGTCAAAGACATTTTCTGTGACAGCCAAAAACTGTGAGACGTTGCAGTTTCCAAGAGACTGTCCTCCCCCAAAAAAACAACCACGTAGGTCGTTTGCACAAGCAGCTCATTAGACACATATTTACATTTATTGTTAGGCGACGCTCTCTAGTGGCCGTAGTAATTATGACGGGAGCAAAGCAGGAAGTCGTGCAACAAAGTATTAAGACCGAGAAAGCAGAGGTGGGGCAACTTGGACATACGGTGACTTGAGACTTGTCCTCAAAAGACTTGAGACTTGAGATTTGGGACTCGTGAACAATCTTTATTTTATTTTATTATTATTAATGTCTGATAAACTGAATGTTACTCCCTCCCTTAATACCATACTTATTTGTTTCCTGTTGCATTGCAATAGCCTGTTTGAAGTGATCATATACCAAATAACTAATCAATACTGATACTGTATGCTATGCAGTGTTCTACACAGATTGGATGGCATGCAGCAGATGACACTCGAGACTTGGATTGGACTTGCACAAAATGACTGTCTGTGAGAAAGTCCTTTAGGGCGAGCGAGAGGGTAACAAATGGAACTATGTCATGTTCTATGTCACGTGCCTACAATAATTACATCATGCTTAAAACTGCGACAATATGTCCTCTCAAGGCCTGGTTAGTGGCTGGAATTATATTAATTTAAATGAAAATGTAATTATTATTATTTTATTTTTTTTGCAAAGGATATATCATGGTAACCCCCTGCAAATGAATGAATGGTTAAGTTTACAGTGGAATTTAGACACAACTTGTCAGAAAACAGGAGGAGGCGGGGAGAACTCCCAGCGGCTGGAGGTGAGCTGGGATTAAGCTGGAACTGACTGTCTGGGAGGGGAAATATTAGATGGCTTCATCTGTAGGTATGAGGACATAATGATCTCCTGCCATGGGTAGGGGTGCAAACGGTAATTTAGGAAACACTCCTGTTATTAGAAGATAGGAACAATTGACCTATGTGTGATTTGGAGGACTTGTTGGTTTCCAAATGCAGTTAAAAAACAGGGATAGCAATAATATGAGCATATTATTCTTGTCTGTATTCAGAAATGACCAATCAAATGACATATTTCCCATACATGTAAAGCTCCATTGAGTAATATTTGTAGAATTAGAGTTTAAATCAAATTAATTATTTTTAATTTGAAGTCTTTTCTAGTGCTGCCAGACAGTCCCACTGAGAATCAACACATTGTGCAGGTTTCAGTTGCTTTCAAGGGTGATTATAATTAATAGCCTAACAATACTGCAAAAATGTTGAGTAATTCTTTGCATTATCTTGAAAAATTAGTTTATGTGCATGAAACATTCTTGGAAAGTATGGATCTAGAAAAACCATCGTACTAATTTATTCTACACATTGAGGCTCCTCAGACGCTCCAATCCCGTTCTTCCCTTTCATCCTTCACTAAGAGATGAGCTAAAGGAGTCTTTTTTTTTGCTGCAGACACACTGGCTTCCCACTCACACAGCCTCCACTGTAATTACTGAGGCTTTTCACAGAGCTGCTTTTGAGCATCATGCGCCAACACCGTATGATCACACCTCACCAAGCTAACTCCCTGGGATATGAGATTGTGGTCACGGCGGCCGCCAACCTAGTGCCTGTTGCTGCCTGTTGTGATACTTCCTTGGCATGGTGTTCCTGTGCATCAGGAGTTACATGGCACTGACCCTGTAAATACAGCATGACTAAACAGCGAGTAATGAAAGCCCTGTCTGGTGTCTGTACAAATAGCTTATCCCTCAACCTGGGCTTACACTGTAACATGTCGACAACCTCACTTTCCCTCCCTCACTCTCTTTCTACATGTGCCAGAGTGATAGGAATCTCCCCAGGCTCCTTCATCTCCTTCGCTGGCAATCCAGGATTCACATTGTCCGCTTTTGTCTGCTATTCTCTCCAGATATTTAGGCATTCATCGCTCCTATTCGTGACTCCGTTGGGCCTTGTAGCCGAGGCCTGCCTCCAGACAGTACCCTAGAGAAGAGACAGAAGAGAAGAAAGGGGGGGGGGTTAGAGAAACAAGCCACATACGGTACAGGGCTTATCTGCTCTGAACACCCGAGTGTCGGCAGCTCCCCAAGTGCTATGAATATCTGTGCCTCTATGTGTGTTTATTAAGCAGCAGGAAATGTTTTTTTTGCAAGGCAGGCAAAGGGAATTTTGTGTGTGTGCGCGTGTGTGTGTGTGTGTGTGTGTGCGTGTGTAGATGCCACATTGTGTACACTTCATTTCGGCATAGATGCAGTTTCCCTCCGCAATACAAGGAAGGTATTAACGTTGTACTGGTGTCACAGAGAGGCTACGGAGCCAGACCGACTCAGATGAAAAGAGAAGGGTATCTGTTATTAAAGGGAGCCAACACTGAAGGGAGAGCACATTGCTGATATATTGCATGTAATGAAGGATTTATATTTGGCCATTATCACTGAAGCACTTCCTATATTCAAAGTATCAAATGATTACCAGGCAATATCAAGTAAATGGCTTCTTGGTAATGGCTCTTAAGTTTTCACTCTGTCAACACAAGTCATATCTGCCCCGTAACAGATATTGTTTTCACATGGCTGCAAAGCATGATAGGAGATTAAACTCACAAATATGAGATAATTGATATTAGGAGAATCAAAGCCCAGAACAATTTCGTGTCTGTTTGCTAATGTTGTGTTCTAATGCCATTGCTCCGACAGTCACACAAAATGGAAGAAAAAAATTATCATTTGAAGCTGCCTCCTGGAGTCACTCAGCTTACACGCAAGCAAATATCTGCTCAAATATTTATGTTTCTGATTGAAACAAAACAGTGGTTACTTCCCTATTCTGCATGCAGGACGTTTACTACAGGGGCCGCAGTCACGAATGGAAATGAGACGGGGAGTCAATGACATGTTTCTGCAGATAAATTATGCAGTAGCATTGGTCTGCATTTTGCAATTCAGGGTCCAGTGTGTCTGGAGTTAAAAATCTGATTTCATGCAGTTTATGTGTTTATTTCTCTCCACACAGCGCTGTCGAGATGCTACCAACTTGCCTTGCTCTGTCTGAGGGTTTTTTTCTGAGTAAAATCTGGCAGGGAGCTGTCATTGGGAAAAAAATGACTTCAGAAGAGTTGGACGTGATGTTTCTGAGATAAACAAGAAGGAAGCCACAGTGCTTTTTGTTTAGCACTGCTCATTTGAGGAGCTGCAAACCACATCAGAAGCCTTTAATTGCAGCGAGTAGATACAGCAGCCATCAGCTTATAACTGAATTCAAAGCAAGGATATTTTGATGGTTTAAAAGGCAGTCAGTTTCTTTGTTCCATTGGATCATAACCAAGTCATCTACTGTAGTCTTGAAATTGTGGGGGATACTGTATATCATTTAATGAAAAATAATCTACTCACCAAGTTAAAGAAAACAGAGTGGTCAGATGATTTGACAACTCTTAGCAAGGTAAATGTATTTGTATAGCACCTTTCAACAACAAGGCAAAGTGCTGTATAAGACATGAAATGGCATTAAGACAAGATGAAAAAAAACCCAAAAAACAACCACACAATATAAAAGGGCCTGTCATGTGGTTACCCCATGCCTTTTGATAAGTAGGTTGCACACAGTTCTTACATATAGCCAAGGGACATACAGTTCTATTTTTAATTCTATTTTGCCAGCTGATTGTTGCTACTTGTGTTAGCTTAGCATAGCTAACATCATTGTTGCATTACTTACCCCAGTGTTCAAGTGTTTTTGCCAGTGCTAGCTTTAGCATTAGCATTCACATGGTAGGCTAGTGTTTGTTAACAATGGTATCATTTCAGCTTGCTGTGCTATACAGGTTAACACAAATCACAACCAGTTGTAAGACATGCCATCAAGAAACACACAGTTTAACTTCAAGGTCCTTTATTTTGGTTACCATGTGGTTTGCGTGTCTTCATCCATCTCTTATCACCTGCATGCAGAGTTTCCTGGTCTGACTGTCAAACCAGAAGTGGGAGAGACGAAAGAGGGGTGAGGGACCTGGAGGAGTGTTTCTAGTAATATAAATACTCATGTAGGGGACCTGGATAAGTATGTAATCATGATATTTCTGGATATTTCAGGATAGTTTTGAGGGATGTGTTGATGTACACATAAATGTATAGTATGAAAATGTTGCATATGCACAATACCCCACTGCCGGAAAACCTTCTCTTTGAAACCAAGCAGCAACCTCTGGTGCTGAAAAATAAAGCCAGTGCTTAAGTGCCAAAAACTGCAATTCATCGAATGGCCACTTGAGGCTGGCTCCAAAAGTGAGCCAAACCCCATAGACCCCCATGTTAAAATGGCCAACTTTACACCAGAAATAAACAGGTTTACAGCCTGGTACAAAAACAGTTTGGTCTCTATCACTAATTTCCTTGTACGGGTGCACATTTTTATACAACTCACCAATTTAAATTAAGGGCATGGCTGCTTTGAGTGAGAGGAGGGTGCTGTCATAGGAGACTGGATTCCTTCGGCCCACCTTGGCTCCATCCGCTCTCCACCTCTTTGCCCATTTTTTGATTAACTGGGAGTTAGGCAGCATCAGGCACCGCCAAGATGGTGACGGCCAGAGCCACCAGGAGCCACCCACTTTGAGCTTCATTTTCATTTCTGAAACCTATGGGTGACGTCACGGAGACTACTTCCATATTTCACACAGTCTATGTTTGAAATGCACACTTTGTGTTAGGGAATTAATTTGCCCTGTACATGCTAGGAGCTGAACTACTAGCCATTCTTGTAACAGTACTGACACATCTTGCAGAGGCAAGGGGAAAAGTTAAACCACTGCAGGCCAGCAAAAACATGATTTTTTTCAGTTTCTGTTAAGTTGCTCATTTAATTAACATAGGTCTACTACATTGCTGCTCTAAGCCCAAGTAATAATCTCTACCGTCTTATCTGTTCAAGTTTTCTATTGATCGTATTCACCAAACACCCACACGGCAATTACGCCCTTTTCCCTATTACAGCTGTAATGACAACAAACCAAATCACTGTTCCTCAGAATCTCATCATTGCTCTCCTGGAAATGTGAATTAATTGCAGCAAGCATGAGAAAAGCCAGCCTCAGCTGGTGGGAACGCAGCGTGTAAATCTCCTTTGTCTGTAAAAATCAAGAGGGGTGGTAAGGCGGCAGCCAGGCACCCGTTGCCAAGTGATTTACGTTGACATCCACCTGTGTCATTATTCCTGCAACAACACCCCAAACGATCTTGACTCATCCCTCTTTTCTGACATCCATAACTTTCCTCAATCAATCTGTTGGATTACGTCCCTGCATTGTGTAGAAGTGAGAGAGACGAATAACACGCCGTTTGTTATTCTATCACCCGCATGTGTTTTTAAATTAGCTCCTGTGAGATTCACCCTTCTAAAATTCTAATGACACCTCGCCTTTGACTACACCTGAGCTGGTTCTGCTTATGAATTACACACAAGCCTCTAATGCAGATTGAATTATACAAGGTACCTTTGGGATATTGCCCCATGTCTCCTGGTCGTTTTACATTACTAAGCAGGTTTGTTAATATAATTCGTAAAAGCCTTTGTCACAAGCCCTGCAGTATGATTGCACTGACACACGGCCAGCATGTCTCTCTCTTTCATAAAGAGATATTGTTTTTTTCTGCCTGTTTACTCTGAAGCATTATGGGTTTATGGATGGAGGGAGATGCGGAGGCAGGCGGCGGGAGCAGAAGGAGGAGTTTGTTTGGATGAGGCCCAGGACGGCGATATCCTATTATGTAGGCTGTCACTTTGGGTAACCCTGGGAGCGTGACAGCCGAAAGCATCCGACACGCTATATGCTTTTACAGCAACAATAAGATTTGCTATCATTTCTGAACAGGGGGTCAGTAGGTTGATAAAACATGTTGATTTTACTCCCTGCCCGCAAATGTTTTGTAGCTGCATGTGGTCATTTGCCATAACTTGTGATGTGACTCCAACTTCCAGTAATAAGATGCCATGATCGTTTTATTTTGAACAAGCAAATAAAATTGGTATGCTTTAAATCTTTCAAACAGAATCAGAAATCTACATGTGGGGTTCTTAAAAAAAGAGTAGGGCACAGTCTTGAGCAAGGCACCAAATCCTGCGGTGCTAAAGCTCTATGGTATATTAAGTTACGCAAAGTTCAGTGTGGTTCATTGATAAACATATTTTGTACCAACAAGTCCTCCAAACTATACGGCCACATAATGTCGTTTGTTCCTTTAATACAACCCATACAAGCTTTTACTAAATTAGCACTCCTAGTGATGGAAGGAAATACAACTCATAGCAGCATTTTCCATCCTTATAACTAATGGTCACAGTTTTTAACACATCGTTAATGTTGTGAAATGATCACAGTTTGGTTTCAGCACCAAAACTACTTGTGATAGGGTTAGGAAAACATCACTTCTGTGTGTATACGTACGTGACGCAATTACACACGTGACGCAGAATGTGACGTAGTACCAGTTGTTATGTTGACTTAAAATAACTCACCATTTACTTTTAGTTCCACGACACGAACACCGGTCTCCTGGGTCAAAGTCCTGTGTTTGTTTGATCCACCACCCCTCCTGCCCACCCTAACCGGTCTTTCTCTCTCATTACATGACTTCCTTCATAATTACTATGGCCGCTAGAGGCCACCGCCTAACAGTAATATGTAAATAAATATGGGTTGTAATTGCTGCTTGTACACAGGACATGTGGTGTGGTTTTTCGGTGGAGGACAGTCTCTTTTTTACAGACAGAATCTCTTCAATTAAAAGGTTAACTACTTTAAAATATGTATTTGCAGAACAAGAAATATACCTTTGTACCTAAATTGAACAAGATGCTTTTTCAACTCACTTATTTTTGGCATCGCACATCTTTGATCCGTCGAAGCCCAGACTAGACAGACCATTCTTTCTAATCAGTGTTTGAAGGAGATGCCATTGCTGCAAGCGCTGTTAACTCCAAGTGAATTATCTTCACTAATGACTAAAAGGCCTGCCTCTTAAGCCATTCCACCTGCAATCCTCCGACACAAACTCTGTGACTCAGCTCCTTTCTTTCTACCCTGTCCCCTCTTGTCTCTCATTATTGGAGGACAGGAATTCTTATGTCATCTTTTGGAACTTCTCCTGCCTCTCATTATTGGAGGACAGAAAATCTGATGTCATCCTTTGGAACGTGGCCAGAAGAATAAATCTGCTCCATCTCTTTAGATGACTCCTGCAGCACACCCAAACCTGGAGCCAAGAGGAGAAGGAGTTAATGCTTCACATTTGAGCAGATAAATAGTGCTCCCTGTCTGACCTGGCTGGCTCAAACTGACCTCCTGATGGACCACAGCCACAGAGATGTACTTGGCATTAACAGTACAGTGCTGGTCAGATTGTGTATAGTAAAAAGGCACATTGGTGTATATTGCTTCTGCTATGCCACTGTAATGAAGAAAACTGTAACACGTAGTTATAATACATAAAGTAAACAATAGTAGCTGCAGTTACATGGGCACTTTTTTTCATTCTGATTGAAATCTTTTTGATTGAAGATCAAGACTGTTTTCATGCGATGTAATCTAATACGGTCTGGTGTTTACATGTGCCAGCGTATTTAATCAGAATGACTGTGTGAATGTGGTTTTTAAGAGTTTGTATCAGAAATAAACTTTCTGCAGTGGTCCAGTTCAACTCAGAAGCCACCATTTCTTTTAAGTAGGCCTGTTTATTTTGATTGAAGTGCTTGTATGGAGCATTTTTATTCTGATTGGGCTTTTAATTTTAATTGGAATATAAGGTTCCATGTAAATGTGGCTACTGTTTAGGACATACTAGTGGAGTTTATGCTGACACCATTGAGATATTACATCCTTGTCGCACTTGGAGAACAGGCAGCAGAGGAAGGACCCAAATAAAGTCTTAAGCATCAGAATCAGAATCAGAATCGTGTTTATTGCCAAGTATTTTTTACATACAAGGAACTTGTCTTGGTGATACGGTGCATAACAAGAACACAAAAACACAAAAGCACAAAAACACAAAAAAACACAAAAGCAGACTGGTGCAGTAAAATAATTTAATAAACAGGTACAGAGTCCAGAAGCAGGCAGGTACAACTGGTAGAAAATGGGCAAACAGAACTCCAAGCAGCAAAGAAGCATGAACAATGAACTGACAAAGAACAAAGGAAGTGAGCTGATATATAGTGACTGACTGACTGATTAGGGAAGTGAGAGCAGGTGAGCAGGAGGTGACTGCAGGGCTAATAAAGGACAGGTGAAACTAATCAAGGCACACAGACAGGAAGTGAAGTAATCTGAAATGAGAGGAGAGGTGACTAACAAAATAAAAATGAATATAATGAATAAATGAAACAAAGAAAAACATAACGCCAAGAGCAGGGTGGATTATAGCAATGCTCCAATGAAATGTAATCATTGCGATTTTTGATATATTTTATAGAAAAAAATTATACTGTTGTGTTGGGTTTTGTTATTCAAAATTATTCTGGTGTAGCCAGACTTATCTCCACAGCACTGTGTCTGCGCTGGGGGGAAGGTCTGGATTGAATAGCTTTCACTCTGGTATATTGGAAACAACTCCCTGGCCTGTTGATATTTCTTTAAACCAATCACAATCATCTTGTGCGGCGCTATGCCCCGACTGCAGCAAAGGGACTTTGAGAACCACACGGAAGGAAGGAGGGACTTCCTCCGGCCGGGGTCTCCTCCCGGCGGAAGTACAAGGCTTTATACCGACACTGCTTATGTACCCAGCCAGACTATTTAAAACTGTATTTTCTTGGTGGCCATTAACATACAGTATGAACACCTTACATAAGACTAGAGGAACTACGTTAAACAAAATTAAAACAGATTGGATAAAGACATAAAAGGAAGGTAGGAAGAAGAAAATAAACGGTTTGGTTGTGGCTCTTCCACATTGTAAGCCCAAAGCACCGACGAGGGTCGCCTTTACACTACATGGTTCGAGTGACCCAATTCCGATTGTTTCCTCTCACGTGGCACAGATCGGATGTGTATTATGAACGTGTCAGCAGGAAAAACCACTTGAACCATGTAGTCTAAAAGGTGGCATAAATGCACATATCAGATATGGGTCACTTTAAAAAGTAGATGTAAGCAGGCGGTCAAAAAAATCGGATGCAGGCAACAAATCGGAACTGGGCATCAAGACCTACAGTGTAAATGCAGCCAAGGTGTCGTTTTGAAGCCAGTAGCAACCTCCACTCCAGGCACAGGCCTTTGGGTTCACCACAGTGTACTCATTAGACTACAGATGCTTCTGATCTGTTTTGCACACACACACACACACACACATAAACATGCACACGCACGTTCTCCTCCCTCCATCATCTTTCTCTTCCTGCCCCTTTCTCTTCATTTCCCCTCCTACACTCGCTCCATCTCTCCTTTGCAATTTCCATCTGTTCAAATGAAATATATTTGGCATCCGGAGAATGCCCCTCAGCAATGAGGGACAATATATCTTACAAATATCAGCCATCCAGCCGTGGTTCATGTAATATTTATAAAGGGAATGTGGCAGTGGGTGATGTCAACATTGTTTACCGTGAACAGGTTGAGCATCCCTCCAAAGTGCACCAGCACATGCCAACTTTTAGACAGGCTAGGTGCTCGGCCAATCCGGAGGCTCATTTACATGTTAGCCAGCCATCATGGCTGACCTGATCACATCTGGCATGCTTGTCCAATTAATTAATCATGTGTAAGTGAGGCCAACCTCAGGCTTTGATTACGGCTGCCATATTGTTTTAAAGAGAAGTTGTGTATGTGGTGAGGGGTTGGCAGACAAGTGGCCAGATGGATAGTGAGGATTTTTGAAGAAACAACCCCTTCAAGGGATATAGATGTGAGTCGGAGGCATGTTTTGGAAAAAAAAAATGAAAAAAGTTAAGTTAGTTCCTAATTAGATATATTTATCTTTACGTTTTAAGGGCTAACAAAGAATTTAAGATACAAAACAAGAACAGGGGGACGAGATTGTGATCATTAAGGTTTGGCACAGTTGCTCCTGATTATTAAAACAAAACAGGAAATAAGATAACCGAAAAATAAACCATGCTAGCGTCTCTAACATTTGCTAATTAAATATAAAGTACACCTGAGATCATGGGGAAAAGCTAATTTATAGGGCTCAGCCATTTCATCCTAAATATAAGCAATGAACACCAAATTGTATTTTGAACCAAAAAATAAACATTGTATTGATTGTTGGTTTAGAAAAATGTACCTTATTTCATAATGACAACCCCCTCTCCTGTAGATGTTATGAATCATTTCCATTTGTATGCAACCAGAATGGGAAAAAAAAACCAGTCGGCCAGCCACATGACCTTTACTGACGTAAACTAACTGTTGGGTAATGGAGCGAGTTTCCTTGCTATGCCAGGACCTGCACATAAATTGGGATGCCAGAAATGTGTGTACCTATACTGTACCTATGTAGCCCCTGTCCCTGGGTAAACTCTTTTTACATGTATGTATAGATGGGATTGTCATTAGTGCAGGTATTTGGTCAAAAACGATTTTTTTGGACAAATTGAAAGTTTGTCAGGGGATCACCATATAGTTATTGCAATTCATCCTGAGAGGGACATAAATGTCTGTAACAAATTTGATGGCAGTCCATCCGATAGTTGACATTTTACAAAGAAAACATTTTTGCTAGAGAAAAAGTCTGGGGGAAAGTCAGGGGGATTTTGGGAACCAGAAGTTTTTTACTTTCACCTACAAAGATATTCAGGAAGTAAACATCACTTTAGGCCTATCTCCCAAGATACAGAAAGAGGAATGTGTGAGGAATCAATGTTCAAACCCAGCATCCACGACATTAAACAAACAAACAAATTAATTTTACTTCTTTCCAGAAAGGTTGGATAAATGGACAAGACTACAAGATACTGTTTGTGCATGGAGTATGGGAGTACACAGACAGATACAATTTAGGACACTGAAAAAAAACTTCTTGGGATCGAATTGAACACATTTGAGGTTAATAAAATGATTTAAGCTCCACACAGTGAAGTATTGAATGGTAAATTCAAAATAATGATTTTTCCAAAACAGAGTGAACTCTTCATATTGGCAAGTTGAACTGAGGAAATACTAGAAGCAAGGGGCTAAACTTTACTCTGTGGGTGCCTCAAGCTATCTTGAGATCTGTCAATAAGTCTGCATGGAGTTAATAGCAGAATATAAGCAGCTTCTCTGTAAGTGGTTTGACGTGCCACAGAGAGCTGACTTTTGTTCCTGTATGAAGTTTATACTTGAGGAAAAAACTTGTAGTTAATTTGCTCTAAAGAATACTAAAGTGTAGTATTCTTTTAATTATGAGGACATTTTCAAGAGATTAGTGTTCAATAATACGTTTACGCTAAATTTCACACTAAATCCAAATCATAAACATAAATTTAGAATGAATTCTTAAAACAAGCAACATGAATAATTTCTCAAACCACAACTAAGCATTTCTTGTTTGAAGCAGGTTTTATTCACAAGCTTTACAGTACTGTGAGTGCATACATTTTCAGCAAAACCAGCCCAAGTGGGAATTGAACTTGTAACCCTGACAGTGTTATCACCATGCTTAAATCACTGAACTATAGCGCTGCTTTCAAGGATATCCTTTGGACTTTAATACTCATACTTGACACTATGTTTTTTTTAGTCATTTGTGACAGGGGCAGTCAAAACATGTCTTCACTGGGCCCAGAGGCACACAAGATGCCCACTGTGTGTTGTAAGGTCAGCAGTGTTTGCAAGCAAAACATAACGGTTTGAGGAGAGGCCAGGGGTTTGAGCCGGGGCTTCGGTCCAGAGTCTGTGTCCCTCTCCGGGGCCTTAACTTGACCCTCTCTCTGTGGATCTGTCTGTCTGTCACCGTTGTCTGTCTGCTTCTCTGTGCACTTCTTAATGATTTTCTGTCTTACAACAATCAGGAACAATCCCCGATGCCTGTAATCCTCCCTCCTCTCCCTGCAATCTATATCTATTCCTGTAGAATCTTCCCACCAGTGGTGTTCATAGGGCTATGTTCACACTGCAGCAGAAAGTGGCTGTGTTTTCACATTGTTGCAATTACAGTGAACAACAAAATGCTGATTGAAGTCTTTTCTCTAAGTCTGGACCACATTAGTGTGATCGGACAAAATCGAATCTCGAGGCATGTCACTGACTTTTGGTTTGTATTTGAATCCTCACACCAGAATTTTTCAGCTTCACTCATGCGGCAACCTCTGGGACTGAAAAATTAAGTCAATGCGTATAGAGCCAAAAACAACTGTAGTTCCTTCAATGACCACTTGAGGCTGGCTCCAAAAAACAGTTTTGGTCTCTATAGCTAATTTCCCCATTCATAACAACTGTACGGGGGATTGATTTTTATATAACGCACCCTTTTAAATTATATTAAGGCTTAAAGTTATGCATAATTAAGGTGACTTTGAGTGACAGGTGGGTGCCATTACAGGTGGCTAGCTGCTAGCTGTCTGCCAGATCCACCCCTCGCTACAGTCTATGGCTTCACCATGACGATGTCTAAATCACTCACCTGAACCAAACTCTCATAACTTTTGATGCCAAGGCAACTTGTCAGCATGAATTACAATAGTCAGGTTTCCATCCAAATGTAGTGCACATTTTAAGTTAATTTCCCCAAAAAACTGCAAAAGAAAATGCAGATAAATGCATGTTTCCATCCACTATTGTTAGGTGAATATTAAGAGTTGGTCGCCATGAGGAAAACCATTGAACCATTAAGAAGAAGAGGACACAACAAGATGACGAGCACCAGTCAAACCTCAAATTAATGGTAAATGGACTGTACTCGTCTTTGCGACCACTCAATGCGCTTTACATTGCGAGTCATTCACCCACTCACACCACATTCATACAGGAGGATGGCAGAGGTTACCATGCAAGGCACATGCTCAACATTCACACACACTCACACGCCGATGGCTATGCCTTCGGGAGCAATTCGGGGTTCAGTATCTTGCCCAAGGATACTTCGACATGTAGACTGTGGTCATGTAGTGCATTCTCTGTCAGTCACCGTCTTAAACCCACCCCATATGAGATAAACGGTTGTGATTGAATCAGAGAGAGGCCAGACCGATATGTAATAGTGAATGAAACATGAACTGAGCAGATAGGGCTGGTTCCCAGGCTAGTAAACCCTTAATCCCTTACACAAATTGTTGTCATAGGTTTGATAGCTCAGTTTTGTGCTGTTTAACCTGTACAATATTGAATTTCATGAGGATTAAAACAGCAGTTTTTAGAAAACGAGCTGAAGGGATTTTAATTTAAAAACAAACCTATTTTGTTAACAACTAAAATAGCAGCTAAAGCAAACACATTTGCCACCATTGTTGGCCTCCCAGTGTCCTACAACACCATTTTAAAAGGGAAAGTCCAGTTTACAACAGAAATAACTTACATGAATTAGGAGTATTCCAGCTAAACAGCCATCATCCTGTGACCACTGTGTAGGGAGCAGCTACATCAACTTGCTTTGCCCAGGGGCCACTTTTGCAAAAAGACAGGAGGCTAGGAACCATAATAAACATTCAAATTCATAATATTCTTTTTTCGTGTGGTGCTACCAGATTTCTACCTTCACCTACACTTCATGTCAACAGGCCCCGAGTTATCAATCTGCACGCTGAAAATGACAAGTTTTGAAGATTTGGATCGTGAAATAAGGCAGGCCTGTTCTGTTCTTTCAGTGAATGATTGTAAGATCTACAATGAATGTTCACTCCTGACACTATTTTGCACAGGCACCTTCAGGGCGTGGTGCTGCCCAGGACGATTGTGACTGGTTTAAGGAAATCCAGACTTTCCCCCAGCAGCACAGTAGAGACAGGTCTGGCTACACAAGACTACTAGTTACATTACTGTAAGTGTAACTAATTACTGAGTTACACTTAGTACTAAGTTACTGAGAAAAAATATGCAATTAAATTACAGTAACTCATCAAAATGTTGGTGAGAAAGGGGTTGAATATATTATTCTGCGTAAAAAGCTTATATGTACAATATTACTTTGCATCTTTTCTCTGAGCAGGATTGTCTTCTTTTGGTATATTTCCGAACAACTACACTACCTGGTTTACATTTATGTTTTTATGACTTTTGATCTGTATTGTCCAGTTTAAAAAGTAAAGTTTTAAAAGTAATCAAAAAGTAATCAAATGTAATAAATTACATTAATCTGATAAAATAATTTAAAGATATACATTACATTTTTAATAGGGTAACTAGTAATCTGTAACCTATTACATATCAAAATTAATTTTCCCAAAACTGGCAACCTTGCAAACAGCAATTATTGTTTGACAAATTAAACACAGTGGTTTAGATTGGTATGAGGTGGCATTTTTTTCTATGTTGATGCTTTTTATGCACTCTGGTGCAGTAAAAAAAAAATCCCAATGTGAATCAATTTATTTTCATTGTGAATTAGATAGGGCTGCCCCCTCATAGTCGATTAGTCAACTAATCGGTCGTTGTGGTCTGATTAGTCGTTTTTTATGCCTTTTTCAGGCTGAGTGACTTATTTCCAAGAAACTTATGAGCACTAGAATTAGAAAATGGTTGAGGGGGGCACAATACACCCTATCGCAGGCCAGAGTGAGTAGCACTACACCATGACTACAGACCGCATCTGACTCACATTAGTCTTACAATAGTCTACAGCGGAAATACTAACCCTTTAACGGTTTACATCATGAGCCTGAACGGTATAATAACACTAACTTCAACTAACTGGGCCTGTTTCCATGAGAGAAGCAGAAGAACACACTGTACCTTATGATGGTGATGTGGAAGTCTTCCTCCGCCAGGGTCTTCCATGCTCCATGGAGGAACTCTCTGCACCACAGATAAGCCTTGCGCTGGGTGTCCAGGTCCGGCTGGTCGGGGCGGACCACATCCTTACAGTCCTCCCCGGTGTCCGGCTGGACCTGCAGGGCGTTCTCTGTCACCAGCAGACCCAGCGACATGGAGGGGGAAGAAGAAACCCCGTTGATAAATTTTGTTTTCATTTTGGTTTTTCAAAAAAAGGAAATAAAACGCAAATACTCTGAGCGGACACTGAGCGACTAAACGATACTCTGGCTAGTGTCGCAGGATGATTTATTTCCGTTATCCGTCTTCAAATGCCTTTTCTCTCTGTAAATGTATTAAGGTTCAGAGTGTTGTTTCCTTTTCTTTGTCTTTATTTTTCGTTGGTAAAACGCGTGTCGCTCTAGCTTTGTTAAGAATAGCGGAGGCAAGCAAGCAGCAAGAGGCACCGTTTACTGGAGAGGAATGAATAAAAGTGTGAGGCACGCACACATTTACAGGGAGGGTGGGCAGTCCTCACATGACACTCCCGAACCCCTTCTCTCCCCTGATTGGCTGGCTCGGACACAGCCCCGCAGGACAGAAACAAACATACAAGGACCCGAGACATGTTGCCAGATTGGGCTGGTTTCCGCCCATTTGGGCTACTTTTGATTACATTGGGCTGTGAAAAATAGCATTGGGCTGGTAGTCTAGTGCATTGGTTACCAACCTTTTTCCTTCAGGGACCCCTTTTCTATCGTTGAGTAAACTGACGACCCCTGACTAAGTGACATATTTTATGGATATTTAAGCAATATCACAGGAGAGGGAGTGGTGTGCCGAATATCATCACTGCTGTGCACGAGACCGCAGGCCGAGTGCCGAAGATAATAACAGCGGTGATGATATTGCACAACATCACAACCTTGAGTGTGATATTGTTTTTATACAACAGTTCTACAAGCTCTATTTATTAATTAACAGTAATAAGCAACAGCAGATTATGATTTGTTTGTTTATTTAGTCATTTATTTTGCTCCGCCAACACAAATAGTTCCACTGGACTAAGACTGCTAGCAAGCAAGGCTAGACTGCAGGAGAATGTTTATGCTAGCTTACGTTGTGTAGGTCTACACGTTACCACAGGCCATCTAAGTCATTTTGTATCATGTACATTTATCTTTATGCTTCAATTTATTGTGCAACCAGTGAAATAAGAGTCTGTTTACAGTCGCTTTGGTGACGTGTGATTCTGACAAGTTAACAGATGACCTGACGTTACATTGCTCCCCGACAGGGTGATGTATGACTACTTCACCCTGAAGGGGATCTATTTTCAATAATGACTGGTTCATCCTACATTATCCTGCTTATTACATGGCTACTTACTCATCATTTGAAAAAACAAAATCAATCATTTGACATAAAATATTGAAATTACCGCATTGCTTCAGAAAAAAACAGAAAAGTAGCCCGTTAGCTTATGGTTGGAAGCGAGTCCTCTCCTCGGCACAGATGCATAAAATGAGCGCAGCTGAAAGATGTTTTCCGCTCCGTACCTGCTCCGTAACCCTGCTGCTGACAATTTCGTTTGCATGAAGCAGTCTTTAAAGTCTGCCAGTGTCCATACCGCACTGCGTTTACTGTCATTTAATGTCTGTCCATTTCTCCGTTGTGTGTCTTTTAAACAGCGTCCTTAGCAACGCTCTATTTTACATGGCAATGCATAGCAATGGTCTGTTCGGAAATAACAGACCTCAGAATGCAGTATCAACAAGGCCATGTAATAACACTATATAATGACCGTTAATGTAATTAAGTAAACTTGTAAAGCCGAGTGATACGTCTTGTTAAAAGTCCCAGTGATGTGCCGAATATCAGCACTCATGGAATGTCTCTTGTCCAATGAAATTGCTTGGTCAGAACTAACTGTTGGATATTATATTCAATGGATAACAGTACAGAGCAACTGTCAAACTGTAAAATTAACCCAAATAGTGAACACAATAAATACAGGAAGTTTGTGTAAAACAAGACATTTGGATGAATTTTGAGCTCTAGGATAATCACAGCCTCATGAAACTTTACAACCATAAACTAGAGGCCTAATCTGTGTAACAAATGGTATCAACCCTAAAATTGCTGCAACAACTTATGAGACATAATAGAACATGGGCACAGTCATCATACTTTGATCATAATGTTCTAGACTGTATATACTCTAAACCTTCACAATGTAATAGTCACCTAATAAAAACACAATGTTTATTTCAGATTTATGAATAGAAAAACTTGACACAGTGCTGAGCTGCAACTCAAATTAATCTTCAGGTTCTCAGCTTTCAGATGATGTACACCACTTCTATGTTGCATCTATTGTTGACCTGTTGTCTCCCCTTAAATATCCCCTGTCCCCCACTCCCACCCCCCTTAAAAATGGGCTAGACTCCAGAGGGTTAAAGATGTGATGACCTGAATTACTTAAATATGTCAATAATTTATTTAATGGTAATGTTTTGATTGTTGTTCTGATGTTTAAATATGAGCCAATACCACCATCACTGTAGTTTTTTACATTTTCAATATCATAGTGTGTATGATTTCAATGTGTGTGTCCTGTAGTGGGACAGCTTCCCGTGGGCATAGTATGATGTACTGTAATGAATAAGGCAGACCCTGAAACAGGAGGATCTATAATGTCAGAAATTCATCATGAGATTGATATGAAGGACAAAATACTTTTAATAATTTTACATTTTACATAATTTAGAAACAACATCCTAAAATCCAAAGTTAGACATTTACTTTAAACCTGTCCATCTGTCTACAAATGCGTCTCTGTAAGAATAACCCCCCCAAAGGTTAGACATTTACTTTAAACCTGTCCGTCTACAAACACGTCTCTGTAAGAATATCCCCCTCCCTCATTAAAACTGACTGACTCAACATTTCAGTTACAGATCCTTAAAGGTGCAGGAGGCAGAAAGCAAAAAAATGCCAGAATTAGAAACAAAGCCTCTTCTTGCCCTCCAGCCCCTCCCACCAAAGCACACACGGACTACAGTAACCTTTACGAGTACTATTCATTAATTTTGGCCCAATGCAGTAAATGACCCTTCGCTAAGCCAAGCCAAGAACGGCCATTGTCCAATCCTACGCAACCGTAACTAGGCATGGGAGACCTGACAAACTTTCAGGGTTTGTATAGCACTAACAAGCGCTGCGCTACGTATATGGTAACGTTAAGTCTGGATTTGCAGGGGAAAAGCCGAAAAGATGTGCATATGAAACCTGCAGGTCTGACAGCAGTCGAAAGACTGGATTTATCCACAATTGTGTTCCTCTGTGTACTGTACAGCACTGTATCGATGACAATAAAGTGTTATCTAATAGTTTAGCAGAAGCAGAAGTCTAGTTTTCTCTCAGACCACCTGGATTACAATATGATGAAAGGTTATCATGGATTTTTTTTTGCCAAATGACACCAAAAATATTCTGCCTACCTGAGCTTTAAAGTTAAACCTAGACACAAAACTAAGCCGGAAACACTTGAGATTAAAACAAATTATGACTACATCTGAATATCAGTATTTACAGATCAGAAATTAACACCTGCTTCAAATGTTATCACATGATTTAATGTGCATGTAAGGAGCCTCGCTAGCAAGGATAGCGATGTTAACCTCAGAGCTGGATTGTCAAGTTTAGCATGCTGTACAGCTGCTAGCGTGCACACACGTGTGAGTGACACAAGTGTCAGTCAAGGTGTGAGAGTTGGCAGCCCTGCACAACATTTTTTCTGTACCAAGTTACGTGCAACGGTGCATGTAGAGGTGCACAACTCAAAACTCACCTGCACTAAAGCCCCCCTCCAGTGTATTTTGATGATATTTGATATTGTCATTAACTGACAATGTTGATGATTCACACTGTTTGCCAATAATTTTTTGCCAAATACCTTAATTTTGTGCTCAAAGTTTTTAACAGGATGATGACGTATGACTATAGTAGAACTGCTGATCAGACGTCATCCTCCAGGTGTCATAAACTCACAAACTGTTCATTTTATTTTTTTACTTTCCTCCACCTTAGTTTGGGAGTAGTGTGTTGTTTATTTTCATAATGTCATTTGTGTGTGCGGTGAACAGGTGCAATCAACAGGAAACATGAAATCCCATTGGCAAAAATATCACTAGACAGACTGTCTCTCTCTCTTTCTCTTCTTTACCGTCTCCTGGTCACATTGCTCTGCAGGACAGATAGACATGTTACTGAGGCCCACTTTTTGAAATACAGTTTTGGGACATTTTGGAGGTTTGCGTCGTCCACCAGCACCGGCCCAACATGTGGGCCTGGGGAAGGCACAACTTTCAGCCCAGACACGAAGAACATCTCTGTGTAGCAACAAAGTCCTGTTAAAGAAGTAAAACAATAAAAACAATCACAGTCAGTGCGTTTACATGCACAGTGAAGTCAAGCTATGGTTATAGTGTGGTGTCGGTGGAGCTGGGGCGAAAGTGACCGGTGCTGGTAGACGATGCACCTCCAAAAAAATGTCCCGAAACTGTATTTCAAACGGCAACATGTCTATCCGTCCTGCAGTGCATTCTGGCTGGTGAGCGGCGGTGCGGCTCCTCGGTGCAGCAGCAGCCTCTAAAACAATAGACAGCTGATGCAGGAGGAGACGAGAGGAGAAGAGAGAGAGAGAGAGAGCTGAGTCGTAAGGCAAAGCTCTCGATTTACCAGTCCATCTACATTCCGATCCTCAGCTGTGGTCATCAGCTTTGGGGAGTGGCCGAAAAAATGAGATCACGGATAAAAGCGGTCGAAATGAGATTCCTCCGCAGGGTGTCTGGGCTCAGGCTTAGAGATAGGGTGAAGAGCTCAGACATCCGGGGGGAGGGAGGAGTAGAGTTGCTGCTCCTTCACGTTGAAAGGGGCCAGTTGAGGTGGCTAAACACCTGATCAGGATGCCTCCCGGACACCTCCCATTTGAGGTGTTCCGGCCACGTCCAACTGGCAGGAGGCCCCGGGGCCGATTATATATCTCGTCTAGCTTTGGAATGCGTCTGGGTCCCCCAGGAAGAGCTGGAAAGTGTTGCTAGGGAGAGGGACATTCAGGGCCTGCAACCTGGCCCCAGATAAGCGGAAGAAAGTGGATGGATGTATATATACTGTATATATATATATATATATATATATATATATATTTTTTTTATTTTATTTTTTTTTATTTTTTTTTTTATTTTATTGTTTTTTTAACAGGGACAATACATACAACATTGCCACAAAT
>JAOVVB010235843.1:0-23209 GCA_028570985.1 Heterobranchus longifilis | reverse complement strand
AGCTGGTAACGTAAGGGAAAGTTAGCAGATTTTCAACTGGCTCTGTGCACTGCCATACATGCAGATGAATGGCGGCAGCATCCGGAGGTCCCTGTTTATCCGCCGGCAAAACTCCGCTGGATGACTCGCATCAGCTGGGGTTGAAAGTCGGCGATTTTCCCTCTTTAGTGTTTAGCTTAGCATTTATCTTAGCATTTATCTTAGCATTTAGCTTAGTGTTTAGCTTAGCAGCACCATTTAAACCATTGACGACACTGGCGTGGCCGCATCATCCTCCCCAGTTCCACCGTCTTATCCAAATATGGTCACATCTGGCTCCAAAAAAACAAGATGGCGACGGCCAAATGCCAAACTCAAGGCTTCAAAGTGGTAGTCCACAAACCAACGGGTGACATCACTGCTTTTACAGTCTCTAGTCTGGATGGACATGTGAGCTGCGGGCCCAGCTTCACTGCGTATAACAAAACAACTTTTCCATCTCTCCAAACAGTTGTGCTGGGCACGTTCAGCCAGCCTGACATTTTATTCAACTGCTGGATTACCTGGCTGCCACAGTGTTCAAGTAAGACTTGGCTTTTACAGGACATCAGTTTCCAAGACTTGACTTTTATTGCCTGGCTGTGAGCCCGCGGCGGCTAACGGCTCAGCACCTGGCCCTGGCAGGGACCCCTTGCTAATTCACTCTCAGAGTGTAGTGTCATCTTCTGTGACCTTTGCTGACTCAACTCAGCTGCTGTATGCATTACAGTGACTCACCTTAGAGACAGCGGATAGGGTAAATAGGGAGTAAATCACACTGTGTGGATTTGTGCAGGCTGTTTTAGACCTGTTCCCACAGCAACAGAGGCGATCTGATGGGGCTGAGGTCTTAATACAAAACACAGTGTCAATAACTGATCATAAATGATGTTTGTGCACTTTGATCCAGTCACAGTATTACTCACAGCACATGTGCACAGTGCCATCTAGTGCAACAAACATTAACACCTTTGCAGGGGAGGAAATGTGAAAGTGAGTTTGTGTAAAATCCACATTCAAGCATGCAACACATACTGAAAAAGGAAATGCATGATCTAACATGCATTGCACATACATATACATGCAGAGACAGTGTCATATTGAGCAATCAAACATGTACAGATGACATCTCACAGTTGTGTTGTGGATGCTGTGATATTTTTGTCAGAATCCACCTTTGTGAACTCTTGATAAATCTAAATTTAGTCCTCATTACCAGAACCTGCAGGGCGGCATCAAAACAAGAGGAAAAACTTGTGCTCCCACACAAGTCGTCAATCTCTCTTTGTCATCAGCTCCATCTTGGGATGCCGAACAATTAGCGTCTAACCCACGAGCTACATCGTCTGCCTTTTGTTCCACATAAATGAGAAGCAGCTCATGATCTGCAGTCTGTCACCTTGTAGGGCTGAATTCAGGGAAAGAGACGGTAAGAAGGAGACATAGTTATGTTAGATTCATGAACGAATCGTTCGTTTTGAACCGGAGTTAACTTGATTCGCAAGCGGGAGTGAATCCAAATCCAAAATCCTGCTTCTGTAGGTGCACACGCAGCCAGCCTCTTTCAGCGTGCACCTCTGAAGTCAAAGACCGATGGAGAGCCTCTGCTCAGTGACAATCTCTTGTTCAGCAGCACACACACACTGAGCCCAGGAACGAGTCGTTCGCAAGTATAATCAACAAGTCCACCACATAGGTCATTTGTTCCTACCCTCTACTACAACCCACCACCCATGGGGCCTTTTCATTCGATATCAGTCCCATAGATCTAGATCAGTAGGGACCTGCTACACCTACTAGTAAGTTCAGAAGGTAATCATCATCGATTCACTTGATTGTAATTGTGACTGTGGCAACAGCAGGAGCCAGATGATGACGTATAAAGAGCATCCAGAACGGAAGTAACTGAAATGTAGATGTTTTGTTTCGAAACCTACCATTGTGTTTTCGGTGCCTCAATCTAATGAAGGTCACTGAAATGTGAATGTTTTTATGTTTTCTTAAAGTGAAACCTACCAAACTTGTTATCAGCCTGCATTGAATGGGGCTGGTAGCAGCTCCATTCATTACGCTGTTAAGAGCCTTCTGGACCTTCTAGTGTGGGGAGCCAGCCCTACTGACCCACATGTATCAGGATGACAGGCACTCATAATATTCAATCAAGTGATAACATTCGAAACGGGTGGATCCACAGGAGCATTTCCTAAATTAGCGCCCCTACTTGTGGCTAGAGATCATCATACATAAAGCCTGCCATCTGGCTCTGTCTCGCCGGATGTCAGGCCCCTTCCACTATCTATCTATATTTTCAAGACTATTATTGAGAACAGATTTTTGCACAAAACACTTCATAGTCATAGCAAATGTTTTCATGAAGTCCAGTACAATGTAAATTGGTCTACATTGCATCGTCGCTGCATCTGGGGCTTAGCGCCGCCCAGGACAATTGGTAGCAGGGGTTCCCAAACTTTTCAGCTCGAGACCCAAAAGACAAATTTGGTGTCTCCCTGCGACCCAAACCTACGAGAAATACATCATGTATTGCCATAACATCTATATTTATAATACTACTGATAAAGAACACAACAAACCATGAATTTAAAATGTAAATGGAATGTATTTATTATACTTCCACCAAAAAGTAATGCGTTACTGTGATAAGTAAAATTTTTGTTACTTTTTAAATATTTCTTATTCACAAGCTTACCTGAACGCACCACAAATTAATGAAGGGCAACTGAATGCACCATTAAGTTCAGTGGTCAGTATCCACACATATTTCATTGTTTGTTTACATAACTCAGAAGGCAAATGTTGCAAAAGGATTTTACAGTTCGGATGTTTCTCCGTCATCTCCAACTCCAACAAAAAGTACAGCTGCAGGCTAACTGTTACACCAGTAAGCTAACTGTTAGCTGTTGTAATCCTTTTGAGTGTAATACAGCCACTTTAGATCATTTAGCTTTAACATTACCTGCTGCCAAGTACCCAGCTGTAGTTTGTAGTCTGCTCTACTTTTGTCAGCATCTTTTATCTTAAAATATCTCCACACTGCCGACATTGGTGCTCCTCCGCCTCCCCGTTCCACTGACGAGAGGTGAACGTCACGTTGCCGTAAAGTGGTATCGGGTGCGGTAGTATCGTTTAGTAGTAGTAGTTTTACGAGTATGAGTACAAGTAGGCTACATGAGCACAGTACAGGACGTGCATCCATAACTAACGCAGTAATGACACTTTCAGTAACGGTAATTTAGTTACTTAATTTAAAAAATAATGCATTAGTGTACTAGTTACTGCCTAAAGTAATGGAGTTACTGTAACGAGTTAGTCCATTAGTGACACATCCTTGATTACAATGGTTCCACTCAAAACTGGTGGAAACGCAGGCTGGTTCGCTAGATAGCACCAAGGTTCCAAGAATCCTGAACGCAACCGGTTCAAGAACTAATTTGGTGTAAAAGGGGGTATGAGTGGATGATTGGCAACACACTCTGGTTCCAGGTTCGGCCTTTAGAGCAAACTTTTCCGCCTGTTCACTCACCTCATCTCAACCAGACGCTCAACTGATACATTGCCATGCTGCTCTCCTGGACACTTCACTGACCACACATGGACCTGGGGGACAACAAGAGAGTAATATCATCAGTGGAGCCAGATAGCAACCTTTAGAGTCAGCAGCGCTATCTGTCAGTGTGTCCTCAGGCTGTGGGTCAACATCAACTTTATGAGCAAAGACTGAAAAGAGAGAGAGAAGAAGCCAAAAGATTAGCAAGGCCAAAGGTAACTGTTCCTTTAAGGGAAAGAGAGCAAAGACTGAGTTTGAGCTGGGGGAGGGCCCTGCAGCTCAGAAGTAGCTCAGCAGTGTTGTAGGTCCCTCCCCCTACCAAACACTTTGCAAACCACAAAAACTCCACCACACATTCCACAACACTGTCTGTAGCAATACCTGTCTCTCCCTCCCTCACTCAGAGAGACTCGTTCTCTCAGTTTCACACTTTGAGTGTAAGCACAAATAGGCCAAAAGTCATTACCTGCTTATTACAGACTTTAGTTTCAGCCTATTTAGTCACACTGCCAAACATCATGGGTTTATCTGCATTACACACATTTGTTTTTAATCTATTTTAGTGTGACCTGTGAGCCCAGATGATGAGGCCTCGGCTCTCAGATATCTACTTCTAGGTTTCCCACACATTTTTCCATTTCAAATTTCCAGACTTTTCCAGACTCAAATTTCCAGACTTCTCGGTAGATTACATAGAAGACGACAGAGCGTTTGTTCTTACATATGGCTGCCTCCTGCATGTTGGAGATGTCGAAGGATTTTACACAAAGTTTCATCTAGCTTTCTTTTCCACTTGGAATCTTTCACCAATAAGTATGTCATATCAGTATATTTCTGATTGTCAAGACAGCCATCGCAAAACTCTGTTCTGTCAAACAATGTCAAACAGGAAATAAACTAACCGCTGCTACATATACTCAGATTATGTTTCATTCCACATATTGAATAAATAATATTATTATATTATTGTTCCCCCCATATTGTTTTCGATTTTATAAATAAGAACTTTTTTTCCTCAAAATATTCCACATTTCTTTCTGAAAATATTCTGCTAACTTTTTTGGTTAAAATATTCAGACTTTTTCTGTAAATATTCTTTTTTTGTGAAAATATTCAGACGTTTTCTCTAAATATTATTTTTTTGTGAAAATATTCAGACTTTTTCTCTAAATATTCTTTTTTTTTGGTAAAAATAAATATTTTTTTCTCTAAATATTCAGACTTTTGACTCCATGAAAACACTCTGCTTGTATTTAATTAATTTTTTTTTTTAGAAATTATGAATTTTATATTTTAGAAAACAGAATAGGGGCAATAATCTGGAAACACAAATATTTTTCCATACTCTCTTTTCTTTTTTTTTATCCAGGCTTGGAAAATACTAAAATAAAATTCCAGACTTCCATACTGCATAGGAAATAAAAACAGCCTTAAACTGAGCAGGACTCAGTCTCAACATTAAGAATGGAGGACACTTCCCGTCACACGAGGCTTCATTCTGAGTTCAAGTCCATAGCTGCAAGCTGACGCCCTCTTGACACCACCACCTGCCTGTGTCCATAACCCCAAGCTTCTGATTTTAACCTTTGCAACTGGGGTGTGCTTCTCTGTGTGTCAAAGAATTTGTGTGCAGTTTGCAAACCAGTTGTACACAAGTTCTCTTCCCACAAAAGCTGCGTGTGCACAGAGCATTAAAACAGCTCTTCAGTATTTGCAGGTCTCAACAGGACGCTTCCACACCTGTTGCCGGTGAACAATAGTTGGTCAAAACAGTCATCGCAGCCTGTTCGAAAACATCTAGCCGAGATATTCGGCTGACACAATGCAGATCTCGTGTAAACATTTCCACTGGTTTCCATTTTTGGCCGATGACACAATCCTACCGCTGCACACACGGTGCAGTCAGTCGGGTCAGCTGTCACGCTCTTACAGAACCATCTGTACCGCTCACTCACCTTGACAGGTAATGGTAAACACAACGCTGTAATTAGTCATTAACTAACACCGGCTCATGTCGGCACAGAAAGGTGCCTTGTTCGCTGGCTGAGGACTTCATCACTCATTAACTCAAACGGGGACAGTCAGACGTCGCTCCTGTTGACAAAGTGTGACTCACTTGCTTTGTGCAACACAAAGTGGAGGCGGACTAATCATATGGTGAGTCGCTGACCTTCCAGTGGACAGTCGAGAAAAGATAGGCCTATCTAAAGTGAATACCAGTCTAGTAGATATCAAGGAGACTCCGGGTCATTTCTGCTGTAGTTGATAGGATCAACAGGAGTCCAGTTTGGACTGCGAAAGAACTTTGAAGCATGGTACAAATAATCGAAGACTCTAGTAAATGTTGTGTCTCATCCAACATTTTGTAAACCTGGAGTTAGGCCTCGCACTACCATTATCCTCGATCCTTGCCACGTGAATGGAACCTATATTTAAGTAATCAGCCACAAGGAACATTACAATGATTTTAGAGCAGCTAAAGCCTTTTTCAGACTGGATAATTTCTTTTTTGCTTGAGAGGGTTTTGAGTGGTTTTTCCACAGATGCATAAAGAGAACTGGATCCAGCATTGGAGGCAGGGCCCCGTTCTTTCCTATGAAAGGATGAAGCTGAAGCTTTTCGTATGAAGCCAAAAAATTTGACTTCCGTGCATAAATTTACCTTCAAATCTTCCTTCAGCACTGCATCCGCACTGTGGAGCCCAGAGAGCAAGTGAATTAGAGCAGGAGATCCCAAACTTTTTCACCCTGAGACCCAAAAGAGAAATATGGTGTCTTCCCAGGACCCAAACTTACAAAAATACATCATGACATCCACAGTTATACAACTACTGATAAAGAACACAACAAACCATGAATTAAAATTGTATATGACAAGGATTTATTTCATTAAGGTACATCACAGCAATAATTAGATATGCTGAGTGTAATTTTAATTTTCTCACCACCTCATAACAAACTTAATGAAAATGAGGACATAGTACACGGCCCTGCACACAGCATCTGAGCTGAGCAGACCAGCGAGGAAAAAAGAACCCTCTTCTATTTTAATTAGGAAAATTAATTTACATATCATAGCATTGTTATGCATTTTGCTCTGCCGACTGGCGACCCAATAAAACGGGTCCCAACCCTTACTTTGGGAAAGACTGCGTTAGAGACTGCGGGTTTAGTCCTCTGCTAACTTGAATGAGGATAAAATCATGCGGCTCTTCTAGACTTTCCAAATGTTATTGGGCTGAATGGATCAAATTCTGATAGTAAAATGAGTCATTTTGTGAGGGTTGTGACGCTCAAAAAATAAATAAATAAATAAATACATATATATATATCCACTGTTTTTCCAGCCCTCTCTTTCCCAAATGTAAGTCGTAAAAGTCTTTTTGGGCCCCGTGGTGTCACATGACGGACCCGGTAGTTGTAATTCCATGGTTTGGTCACTATGTCAAATTGGCTCCAAAGCCCTGAAATCTTCCTGGGTACTTGGGGGTTTTTAGGTTCTGTGAAGTGGTAATACACCATTGAATGAAAATGATTACAACTTTTCAAACCAATCTGCTCTTAATGAATAGGGTTAATAAATGTCAAACTACAGGTGAATTAGTTATGAACAAGACCTCCTTTTAGAATGGGTAACATATTCTGTTTTTATTACATAAGAATAGATCATATTTAATAAGTGTTTAATAAAGTCAGCCAGCAGGTTCCAAACACAGAACCCTCTTGCTGTGAGGCGACAGTGCTAACCACTGCACCACCGTGCCGCCCTATTTTGTATTGTATTTGTACTTAATTTACATACATTTGTGATGATTTGTTCATATTTTTTCTGTTGATCAGTGTAAGACAAAAGCCAAATCACACCCACTTTGATTCCATTCTGTAAAACAAAAAAAGAAAAATGCAGAGGGGTTTAATAGTTGTTATGCGGTATACGCGTTGTGTGTTTGGCTCTCATATCTGTTTATAAAAAGGCACACCTGGAGAAACTGGTGCCATCAGCATTCATTACATCCTGACCTCAATACACGCATTTAACAAGACACTTAACACCGAAGCTTGAGAAATGATCAGTACTTAATTATGGTGACATTTGAATGATGAATGAAATCAAATCAACCTAGCTGCTATGCAATTAATCTGCAATAAAATCAAGGTTGTAAAAATCAAAGTTAATGTACCTTAAGGGAGGTGTTCTCACTTTCCCTCCGCCTTATTAAACAGTTTCCGCCAAAGCAGGTTTGTACATTCATTTTCAAGGTTGCAGATCTCCATCTGGCCTAACAGACTGCAGCTTTCCTTATCAAACATATCTGCAGTTCTCTTCGAATGGTTTAACAACTTCTCAATGGCAAGAAAATATGTTGCTCTCATATATTTGTATCTGCGGGTCCAAAATGCTAAGTGCACTTCTTCACCAGACCATTTATGTCTTTTAATCAGTAGATAAGATAGACAAGAATAGATGTAAAATGACCATCATCTGACACAAGACGTGAACGTTTTTGAAGAATTTCTCACCCAAATTGAACTGGGAAAGGCTTCGGCCCCCAGCAACCCTGAAAAGGATAAGAGGGAAGACCTAATGGATAGATGGAGTCCGATTAAGACCCAAGTCGTACTGTGCAAAGAGCACGCAGTTTGGAAATGTGCAAATGGCAGTTTAGATTGTTATGTAAAGGGCACTGGCTCCTATGACTAATCACATATTAGGGTTGGGTGTTGAGCTGGGTGATCTAACTTTCCGAAGCTAAAGCAGCATTAGCTAATTTAGCTGCTAACTAGCCAGCTGCTAACTGAGTATCATTTAACAACTTAATGTTTCATCCATGCACTCTTGTCACAGCGTAGGAAAGCACGCTGCTATCGCCAGATGAGTGACAACTTTGTTCGGCTCATTCCCTGTAACCAGTGAAGCATGACAGCATGACAGAATTTGCAAGCTAGCTTACTAGCCAGCGGCCTGCTAGCACCATCGGACCTCAGTGCTACACTGGCTGCAAAGAGTTTCAGGGAGCCGGGCATGACAGCAGGCAGGCAGCCGGGTGTCAGGTCTGTGCAGCAGAGCACCGGAATAAATACACACACACACATCACCTCACGTTACTGTTAACTACAGGACCTCAGGGGGTTCCGTTCCGTGACTACCCAAGTTAAAGTGAAAATCGATTTTCATTTTTAGACATCGTCATAAACCATAAATTCGAATAAATTGATAAAATTGATTCATCGTCCAGCTCTAGCCGGTTGTTGGGCTGACGGTGGCTGGCTGGAAAATGTTAACATATGGCCCAACCCTATAACACATACCTGGTGTGTACAGAGAGTGACCATCAAGGCCCTGGCATCACCCATACTGACTGAGCAGAGGGAAACCACGTTAATCATTTCTCACACTGCTAAAAGCTTGAAAAATAATAACAGATAAGTAGGGTGACATTTATACTCTTGGATTTACTCAAATGTGCACTGCTCATTAGATAAGACGCTGCAACAGTAAAAAATAAAATTTAAAAAATAAGCATGTCATTCATAAGTGCAGGACTGCCAAGTATTGATTCATTGTAACAAGTGTGAGAAAATAGAAGGGCTGAACAATTAAATCTGAATTTTATCAAAATTGCAATATGGATTAGTGCAATATCCAAATTGCAGGCGGTGAAATATTTCTTAAAAGGCAAAATATGTCAAAATACCATTCTGAATTAAATATTATTATTATATATGCTGCAGAGATGTCCCCACCTATAAAGTGCATTCTACAGACTTAAGAAAAAAATCTTTGTTTGGTACAGATCCTCGCAAAAAAAAAAAAAGAAAAAAAAAAAAAAAATCACACCATGATCATTTTAATATATTTTCCAATTAAAATAAAATTAATGATGCAAAAATCATTCCCTCCAATACTGTAAATCATATCGCAATTGCAATATCAGTCAAAATAATCACAATTAGATATTTTTCCAAATTGTTCCCTTGAAAATACTCTTGTATTGTAGTTGATAGATTTACCAGTCACCAGTAATTCATAAATAGACCCCTGCAGGTCATTTTGATTAAAGTCTGCTGCTCTATTCAAACTCATAAAATACTCAAATTAAAACTCAGTATGTGGTATCACCATTTCATGATGAAGCTCATAGATTAGTTAAAAAGCCCCAAAGCTTCAGGTAACAACAGTGGAAGATTCAAGATGTAAGGACCAGCAGTATCTTCCAGAACACAGGGAAACGTGTGGATGAGATGCTGAATGATGCTGAAACAACTCCACAGTCCTCCAGAGAAGAAATACATTCAGAACCAACAATCATGCTCATCATGTGTATCCTGGGAACCTAACCTCTGCTACGATCATGTTTCATTCACTGGCATCGGCCTGGCCTCTCTCCCATTCAGACAGATTTCCAATCGACTAAAAACTTTAAGATCCAATCACAGCCGTTTATCTCATATGAGGCGGTTTAAGACAATGATTGACAGAGGCAGAGGACCAGTCTCTCCCATGGGCTCTCCTCCCCACAGTCTGTGGGCATAATAATCAACAAAGATGGCTGCTGCCGGTACCCATTCACACAATGCTCCTGAAACTCACACCAAACTGTGAAAGGCTGATCAAATATGAATCAAGATTCTGTTACTACATTGCCTATTTCTCGCTTCAAATGTTTTCAGAAACATATTTTTGTGTTCTGTTGAGCTGCAAAATGAGTTTGTTTGTGCCCCGACCGCATATGGTGTTATGAATTAAAGAGTGACCGTGTTAACTGTTGACTTTTAGCAGAAACTGATACTGCATTGCATTTTTTTTTTGAAAGGCTAAAAAAAACACACCATCCTCCAAACATTTTACTACATAACAACGCTGATACATTGTGAATACATAAATCAACACTCTTTGTAATATTATGTAGCTCACTGACATTTCAGAAGCTCAATGGACTGATCATGATGATGCTGCGAATGCTGAATTACCCAAAGTAATTTTGCATTCTCTGAACTTTCTCACGTCTCTGATGAAAGTACCGTTCAACCGAGCGTGCAATACTGAGGGCGTCGACCGCTGAGAAGTCCGCTGCTGAGCCGTGCACGTGCATCTACTGCAGCTCCTGTGGTTACTGTTGTAGCTGTGTGAAAAGTTAGAAATAAACTCACTTCACCTTCTCTTAACCACAAACACACCACTACACACAACGGTGAGCTCCCCCGAGGGAATCCTGAAAAGCACCACACACACCCTCATTAACACCCCCACCCTGCACACACACACACGCACACACACACACACACACACACACACACACACACACACACACACTGTGTGCACTGGCTTTTGTATGTTGTAAAATGTCCATTACTGTTTCAATCTGTGTCATAAGGTATGGGACAAGAGGAACTATGTCATGTGGATTTACAAACATAATTAAGGTTGAGGGAAAGTGTGTGCATGTATATGTGTATTAATCCATATAAGCATCATAAATATGACATTAAAAGTTGTTCTGTTAACTGTCTGTGTCACTTGCTTGGATTGGTACATATAGAAACTTCCCATCTAACTTCCTGTTTCCTTTAATAGTCTATTACATGCACTGTCCTTACACAAGTCGGTGCATGTTTCAATTTCTGTGTGCATATGTTCTGGCCTTAATAGATTTTAATATTGCTGTTGTAAACCTGGTGACTCTGCAGATGTTCTCCAACACTTGAGTGGTCTCTCTGAGCTGGATGACACGGCATTTTCTGCAGCTGAATCAATTCTAAATTGTAAGTCTTTTATTTGGCCCCTATTCCTTGACAGTTCCTCTCCTCACCCTGGTAATCCAGTATAAAGAGGTCTGTTCGCAATCTGGGTTACATATGCACTATAGTTTGACAAGTATCCATCATGGTACCATCATACAGTAACAAACGGTTTCAGACAAGTAGTCCAGTATAACTGTTTTTACTCTGCCTAAACCAGCGTCGATTCTCCAGCTCATCCAAAACGCTGCTGCTAAGCTTTTAACATTATCACATCATTCAGATTCTTGCTGAATCTATAAAAGATAGGACTGACCGTATTCAAATTCCACAAAAAGAACTAAACCAACGCTGTCAGTCTCTCTCAGTCATTTTTTGACTTTCCTATCCTGTCAGTCTCAGCCCCAAACCCATTTGTTTCCATATAAGTCTTTGAAAACGTACACACAGAGGAAGACGGTGTCAGACTTTGGCTACACTGGCAAATCATGTTGGTGGGATCAATGAAATCATCATATTTTTTTGTCTTTTCATGGGAGTTGTTGATCAGAAGAAAAATATAGAGTATCACCTGACATGCTGTTTATCTGGAACTGTCTTGAATTAATGGGGCTACTGAGCTGAGCTTGAACAATTGACGCACTGCAGCTGAATCCCTTAAAGACATTTTACTATGATTCTTATCCTTTTAATTGCTAATCTTTAGAACACATCTGTTTCCCTGTGTGTGCATGGTTGTGTTTTGGTATCTTGATTTGTATATTTTTATTCTGCAATCCTGCATTTTGTATATTTTGTGCTTTAATTTAAATAATGTATTTCTAACCAGTTTTGTTTTTGTCTCTGTTCTTGATTGTTTTAATTTCCATTGTTTTATTCTGTGTTCTATATAAATATTTCTAATTTTATACAAAAAGTATTGCAAACATGAGAGTTTAACACCCACTGCAGTACTTTGCAGTATTCTTGATTTGACCAATCAAGTCTCAGCAGGGGGCACAAGATCTTAGAAAAGCTTTAAAAGCTTAGTTTATAATTTCATATAAATATGCTAAAATCAAAGGAAAACATCTGGGCTCGTGGTGGTATAATCATTTCTCAACGATGGAAAAAGGAAGGGGAAACAGTGGCTGCAGGTTGTTTGCTTCCTCACACTGTAACTGTCACTCAGTGTTTTCTCTGAGTCATCAGCAGACTGGCAGCACACTTCAGACCAAACTGCCTTAAAACTGTGACGCCTGGAGCGGACCGCGACCTGCACACACAGAAACACTTTGTGATGATACAGGTCTACGTAAAGAAGAGAGCGTCACACTCAGGAAAATATCTTTCAAGTTTACTTGATCATTTGTCTGCTAATACACTAAATGTTTCCGGCCATGCAGCCTTCATCAGTGTGTACAAATGCAGGTGTTGGCAAAAACCAATAATTAAGGAGGTCAGTCCTCAGGTGAATGCAGTCACTAATCACTGTGACTTGAAAGTCTGTTTTCAAGTCCAGAAATTCTATTGAAACTCTGAAGTCTATCAACCAGCCAGAAATGTCAAATAAACATTAAAATCATATTATAAAACAGCTATGGTAATCACTGTGTACGTTTCTCATCGTTCATAAAGCAGATTAAACCTAAACTCAAACCTAAACGTTGTGTTTGTGGTTTTAAACGTGTTGTTAAAACGTTGTGGCGGTTTAGGCAACAAAACAACTTGGTAGAGTTAGAAAAACGTTTGTTGTTTGGATTAAAATCAGGATATCTGAGACATTAAATCACTTCTGGTTGTTATGACCACTTAAAAAACAAACTTGGTGTTTGTTTTTCACCCGGGACACGAACCCTGGTCCTCCTGAGTGAAAGTCCTGTGTTTGTGATTCAGAGTTTTATCTTCCATTCAGTGTCTCTACAAGTCCTGTCCCACTGGAATTTTACAGCTGTGAGTCAGTGACAACAGCAACTGAGTCTCGGCAGCAGCCGGCTGGAGACTTATCCAAATGGTATTTAGATACCTGTACCGGCAGGCCCTCAGCGTCAGAGGTCTTACACCTTCCCTGGTTAAAGGTGAGAACTGAAGGCAGCGGGACTGTTTACAGACTCACAGCAGACTACACTGACTCCTCACAGGACAGTAACCAGGGATGTTAAAATGCCGAAACTTTTGTTTTCAAAGATTCGGTTCTATGAAATTAAGGATCTGATGCAAAATGTGAAGCGGCCCAGAAGGTAAGCCAGGCGGACTGATGAGGCTGTTACTTTTCTTTAACACTATTGAAATGTGAGACTTTGAATGAACTAACACAAAGTTTAACTTGATTTGTTTTGCAGAATTGATATTGTTCTTAGTCGAAAGACACGTAAGAAGGACATCCAGTGTCTCATGGTACAAAAAATAAATGATGAGACAAATCCTTCGAAACTCAGGTAACGTGGCACTATTTCAGATTTCTCAATGTTCCGGCTGTTCATTACTGTGAATATTAATACTCAAATCCTTCTTTATTACAGCTGGCAGACTGATCATAAACTCCACCCGACTCTGGAAAACTTGCTACAGGATAAAAGTAAGAAATGTTTTGGCATGATTCTGGGGGGTTTGTTTTGTTTTATTTGCATTTTGGTTTTGTTTTGATCATTTGTTTTGTGTATTTCTATTTTGTATTTTGCATTTTTTTGTGATTTTTTTGTATGTTATCTTTGTTATTATTCTAAAACTTTTTAAAATAATAATAAAAAAGAAAAATAATATGTTTATTTGTATAGCACCTTTCAAGACAAACATCACAAAGTGTTTCACAATAAAATAGGAAGTAAAATACAAGGAAACAATAGATAAATACAAATAAATACACAAGTCTGCAAATGGGTCTTGAGCTGCTTTTTAAAAGTGTCCACAGATCTTCAGTCCAATGGGATGCATATTTTCAGATAATGAAATAGCACAAAATAAATGAGAAAACAATAATATCTTTTGAAAATCATATTTTAAATTTGTGTGCACAATTGAGGTTTAAACTGAAAATAATTGACTCTTCACAGAATATTCAGCAGCGTTCCGCAGCTTCCTGCAGTCTGAGTTCAGTGAAGAAAACTTTCAGTTCTGGCTCGCATGTGAAGACTTCAGGTCCACCTCCTCACCGGACGATCTCTGCTGGAAAGCAGAGAAGATCTACCAGGAGTTCATCCAGCCGACGGCCTGCAGAGAGGTCAGTGACTCCAGGCTGCATGGTGGAAAGAGACAGAAAGTAGAAATAAACTGTAGCATACTGAGTCCAAATATACATCAAGATTTCCTGAAACTGATATTGCAGAACAGGGGGAAGTATGATTGCATCAGCACAAGAAATGGCACCTCATATCAGCAAGAAGAATCAGTCAAAGATTCATAAAGTGGATGAAGCAATATGGATGACTACTAAATGTCACAACGTCCATGCTGATCGTGCTGCACGGTGCGTAGTTTATCAGTGTCGGTTCACTGAGGTGATGACGCACCCTTCGAGTCTAAGGGGGGGGGGTCAGTAGCATTTTATTAAATCTAAATCCACTGGAGAAAAATCACACACCCATTTGAAAATAAAAGTCAAAGTTGTTATTTTTAAAACTCAGTTTGTTCGTGTTGTGATGTTCGACGCGTCCAGTTTTTGTTGTTGTGTTTTTGTGTGTGACGGCTGTATTTATAACACAGAAGCAGGGATTTTAATGCAATCCCAGTGTTTTTTTTGTACAAACAGAAGTAGTCCCGTGACACAACGTTAATCACAATGTTGATGACGTGTGCATCACGCGACCGGCACATGTATTTAAAACGAAACATGGAAGCAGAGATTTTAATGCAATCCTAGTGTTTTTTTTACGAACCATATCAAGTCGTTTTGTCGCCTAAACCCAACAAAGTAGTCCCATTTCACAACGTTAATATAAGACGGCAAAAAATACAGTGGAGGGAATACACAAGTGTTTAAAATGGGCGGGAAAACACTGCGAAAAACACATGATATCACAGGAATTGTTGTGCATGCATTTTGGTATGATATACGACCCGTTGATTTAAACTATAGGGTTCAATAACTTTAGATTCTAGCTACATCAGCTGATCTCAAACCAGCCCAGCTGATTCAATCAAGCTGTTCGGTCAGCTGACGGATCAGCTGATTCCCTTCTTTCTATGCATCCAAATCTTTTACAGGGCGCCGTATTTAAGCTGCTTTAGCCTGTCTGTTCTTATCAATTAAGCACAGTTTTCTGGGAGGTATCTGTGGTGTAAATGCCACCGTATTCAACACAACTGACAGTGTATTTTCTCTTTGTTTCCTCAGGTCAATGTCGACCACCACATTAAAGAGAAGATCATGAAGTCTTTGGAGAAGCCGAGCCTCTCGTGCTTCGATGAGGCCCAGAAACATGTTTACCTGTTGATGGAAAGAGACTCTTGCCCCAGATTCCTGCACTCACATGCCTACCTGAGTCTAAAGCACAAATCCAGGAGTCTTTGGTACATTTAGCTCTGTATCAAAACTGTTTTTCTTATCCTCATTTCTATTTGGCTGAATTGAAAAGTTATTTCACACTGTATGAGATGTGAAGTTTGGATAAAAAAAAAAAAAACATTCTTTTAAGGGGAGAGCATCTCTCTATTGCTCTAAAAACCCAAACTGAAATGTGCAGCACCAACATCTTTTATATGATGAGAAGATGATGAGAAGATGATGAGAAGATGATGTATTGATGAAATGTTGTGGGAAAATAATAAAGCAGGAAAAGAGAACAGCAGCCCTGTCTTCTAAAAAACCACATGCAATGAAACTGCATTCTCAATTATGTTTCCACGGAAACATCTTTTCTCCTGGGTTATGTTTATCTTTGACTTATCACAAACAGGTTTCTAATCAAAGTATGCAGAAACCTGCGCAGGGTGGAGTTCATGGTGGACGGATGAGTCAAACAGTCCAAAAAAAACTTGACTGTTTCAACCATGTAACGTATACTGACGTCAGACACGGAACAAACTTAAGTTCAGTAAAACGTACCTGTTCCTAGAAAAAGTCCCCCAAACCATAAGACGTTTGTTTCTACCCTCTGACACGATCCATACAAGCATTTCCTAAATTATCATCCCTATCGGTGGCAGGAAATACGACCCACAGGAGCGTTTTCCCTCCTCATACCTAAACATGATGTCATGGTTTTAAACACTTTGTTAACGTTGGGGAGGTTTAGGCAGAAAACCTACTTGGATAGAGTTAGAAAAAGATGTGTTTTGGATTAAAATAACTTTAAATTTTAGTTTCAAACGAGACACGGACACCAATATCCCGGGTCTTTCTCACTTTTAATATTACGCTACATGACTTCCTGCTTTGCTCCCGTCATAATTACTATGGCCACTCGGGCGCCACCTAACATAAACGTAAATATGGGTCGGTATTGATGCTCGTACAAATGACCTATGGTGGTGTTTTTCAGTGGAGGACAGTCTGAATTTAGTTGTAGGTGGAAACATGGAAGACAGGGTTGTAGAAAAGCAATGTAAGTTGGAAAAAAGGACGTGTATGACGGGGAGGAAGAATGCTGTTGGTATGTGTCAGATTGTGCAGAGTTTGCCGTTGTTTGAAATACTGTATGTGTTGATGAAAGGTCTTAGTAAGTTAAAGTGCAGAGTACAGTGTGATAAATGATAAATAAATGCTTTCTGAAATGATCTAGTTTCCATTAAACGTGTCATGAATGGGGTTTTCCAAACTTCTTGACCATCTTTGGATACATTTAATCAGATGAGTAGTTCTCACTCATCGACTATTATTCTGACTATTTTCCATATCATCAGAATTGTGAGACAAAGATTTATATTTATATCTGACTGACAGTCTAACTGGAGGTGCGGGGATGGGCATGAGTCAAAAATTTTAAAAAAAGAGAACAGTTTCCACAGCTCACCCCGCAAGGAGATTCTGTCTGTCTGATATATCCTCTAATTAGGTGCAGAGATGACTCCACACACCCGCAATAGGGTTTACCAAACTGGAAAAAAGTAACCCTGCAGTAACCCTTGATCTTACTCTGTTCTGTAAATGGCCTTATTCCTAAAAATTGTGCCTTAAAAAGGAGTACTGAGGCAGCTAATAATAACTCGGGGAGCTTAAACGACAACACTGGAGTCATCAGACAACCTGATGCGTAACAGATCAGGCTGAATGTGCTGCCTTGTTAGGGGAATAATCTCATCACACACAGACAACGATGGCAGAGATACACAACGTGCTTTACTTAGAAATAACCTGAAACAAGTGTACTTTGGCAAAAGATAATGTTGTTCAAATAAAAGTGGAAAATAAGCTTTTTATTTTTTTTGACTTAAATAAAGATCGGTGTTTTGTGGGTGAAGCTTTGTTTTGTTTCCATCCAGGTGTAATAAACGACGTCGAGCAAAAAGAAAATATGAAATATGAAGTGAGCTCGGATTGTTGTCGTTCTCATAAAGTGCCCATAAAACACTACAGGATTTGGTGAAATCAGAATAAAAGTGATATTTTGAGCATAAGTAAACACTGCTTACTGTTATTCAAAAGTTTTTAACCTCATCTGGTTCAGTGTTGCTGTTTTTTGCTCTATAACTTTACCGTCTCTTCTCCCTGCTAATCTCAAACTACAGCCCAGAGTGCCTTTAAACAATGCACTACATACATTTAAAAGAGAATTTCATGAAAGATCCATTAAAAAAAGTTTTTTAAAAAACATGAATTTCACTCATTCAGTGATTCCTGACAATGAAACATATAGTTTGTGAATTTTAACACCAGCTTCATTGTTTTTAACCATCGATGGTCTTCATCAGTGAATGAAGTTAATATATCGATGGTCTTTACCACTGGAATTTTTAATCACACATACAGTTACGAATATCAAGCATGACTTTCTATGCTTAAATCTGACATCTTATTTGTATGCGTTTTGCATCTCAGTAGGTTCAACCTGACACAAACACATTTGATGTCCCGTGCAGCCACACGTACGCCTACTTACTGCACGTAACTGGATAAAAGCTATAGCCACTCGTTACATAACGCTGTCTGTAGTTTGCATCCTCAGTCATGCCTGGTCTGTGGTTTTTGGAAACAAAACCTTTGGTTAAGGTTAGGATAGTCTTGCGTGGCCAGAATTATCTCCACAGGTCTGGACTGAATCGTTTTCACTCTGGTATAGTGGAAACAACTCTCTGGCCTGTTTATATTTCTTTAAACCAATCACAGTCCTGGGTGGCGCTGCGCCCCGACTGCAGAGGAGAGACTTTGAGAACCACACGGAAGGAAGGAGGGACTTCCTCCGGCCGGGGGTCTCCTCCTGGTGGAAGTATAAAGCTTTATGCCGACACTGCTTACATAGCAACACACTCTATGGTTAGGAAAAGATCGTGGTTACCAGGTGGTTAAAAGGTTAAACACCATCTTTCTTTGATGCATAACCATGAAAAAGTTTAACGACGCTAGAGTTGATACACAACGAGTCCTGCAAACCATATGATCGTTTGTTCTACTCACCCTCATACCTAAACGTTACATTCAGGGTTTTAAGCACGCCGTTAATGTTGTTTAAAAAGTGGTGGTAGGTTTAGGTAACAAAACAACTTGGCAGGGTTAGAAAAAAGGGTGGTGGTTTGGATTAAAATCATGATATTTGAGACAATAAATCACGTCCGTGCATCCACGTCCCACGACGGGGAACGCCAGCTGTTTCTAGTATTGCAAGAGTGAGATAAAGAAAAAAATATGTTGTCAGTGAAATTGCTGTATGACGTGATTTGCTGTTGTACATTAGCAGAAGTAACTACTATTTTCGGGTCTCACGACATGCAGCTTTATGAGTTATTTCAATGTCAAACGTCAGTAACTCAGAGAACACTGGCATGTCGGGGTTGTTCCTGATAGATGACCTCACATCTCCTTCATCACATGCCCCACCGTTCTTCACACACAGTCTGTCAGTGTTTCCTGCACAGTTGCCATGGTAGCGAAAAGGAAGTGAGTACTGTCGATGGCACAGCGTCAGTCAAGACAGTCACACATGGGGAACTTCACTACCAGATGCTACACGCTAATAATGTATTGCACGATACTTTCCATACCGCTGTGCTCCTCCGTACGGACACACCATGAAATATAAAGGGACTGCTTTCTGCTCGCAGTGTTTGGTGATTCTTTGTAACGCCTCAGTACTTAGAACCGTGTTTGGGCAAAAGAGGGAGAGCAGCATCAGTGAAGCCAAGCCAAAGGGCAGATTGTAACAGAATACCCTGGGGCATCCGATGGTGAGCAGCGGAAGACTGGTAATAGGCAGAAAAAAACTGATACATTCAGTCAGGTTTCTGATAACTCCTGCTGTGAGGTATTTTTAATTACCTTCTGAATCCTCTTTCTTTTCTTTTCCTTGCAGAATCTGCTCCCTCTTCTCTAAGCCTATTATAGTTTGTAATTAAACATAACAGAACCAAGGCTGGTAGCACCGGATTATTTTGGTTTGTCAAGTTAAGTAGCTATTTGAGTATATGAAAGAGTTATTCATTTTTATCACCATCACTGAAATGGATTCGGAACAAAGTATCTTATCTTACAGCCCTTTGAATCAGATCTACTAAAAGGTAGACCTTGAATCTCTGAGGATTGACCGATAAACTGGCTGAGTTACAACGGACATCTGACTGTAAATGTTCAAATGCATTCATTAATATTCCCCTTGTCATAAATGCTGCTTATATTCACTTATTTATTTGGGACAAATCAAGATAAATTGCCGTGTTACGTGGCCAAGAATGAGCAGAATAATGCATCTCAAAGTAAAAAGTGTAGAAAACCCATCTGACTAATGTGAAGTCAGAGGCAGATGGTGTGTTCTGTCACACTTCTAGCCAAAGCTTGGAGTCCTTCCTTCTAAACTTATCATCGCAGCTTTATATGTGACAGTACAGCTGTTGGACTACTATGTTGTGTTACTCCTGAGTAGTAAATGCTAACAGAGTAGTTTTGGATTCTCAGGCCTCTAGCCTTTTTTTCTTGACAAAAACACTGATGTTTTGCAACCAGGGCAAGCATTTCTAACATAACTGCTTTTGGACTAAAATGGATTATTTGGTGGGCGCCATGCTGGCTCAGTAGTAGTTGTATTACTCCAATAGTGAGGACCTCTTCTGACAATATTATAAACTAACCACAAGCCTTAACTTTCATCCTAAACATGATTCCCTGTTTATGTTGCAAAAGAACTGAACTTAAGGAGTGAGTAAGCTGCAATCAAACAACGATTTCTTTAACTTTCTGAAACTGACACTTTGACATTCACACCCACTTAATGCAGCAGTTGGCTAGCTGTGAAAATTGGCTGTTTGAACTTCTCTTCTTTTTTTTCCAATTCCTCACACATCTACTTCTGTTACTTTTTAAGTGTAAAACCAAGTGCAACACCATGAATGTCTTTGAGAAGAAAAGAGTGTGTGTGTGTGTGTGTGTGTGTGTGTGGGTGGGGGTGTGTGTGTGTGTGTGTGTGTGTGTGTGCCGTTATCACAACAAGTCCTCCAAACCATACAACCACATAGGTTTATTGTTCTATTCCCTCTAATACAACACACAGGAGCGTTTCCTAAATTAGCGTCCCTATAACCTGCTGGTGGCAAGAGATTAACACGTCCTCACACCGAAACACAACGCTCGCAGTAACACGTGGTTAACGTTGTGAATCCATCGCTGTTTGTTTAGGTTTATGCACCAAAAATACTTGGTTAGAAGTTCAGGAAAAGATTGTGGTTTTGGTTTAAAATCAGTAAATTTGTTACATTACTTTACTACGCTTGTGACGTAGTCGTAAAGTTACAATAACTCAAGGATGACTTTGACTTTTAGTTTCAAATGGGACACAAAGTCCTGGGTCAAAGTCCTGTGTTTATTTGACCCATCCACCACCCGAGACAGACTTTCTTGGTCTTAATCCTACGTTACATCACTTCCTGTTTTGCTCCTGTTATAATTACTACGGCCACTACAGGGCGCCGCCTATCACTGAATGCCAGTGAGCTGCTTGTACATTTCTTGGGGTAGGACAGTCTCCGTTATCAGTACGTACAGACTCGGCTGGACAACACTTGCCCTCGCCGTTCAGATCATATCTAAGTTCAGGATCGGATGTTGAAGCCTATAAATTCCCACAGCTCAGTCTTCGGTTGCAATCATCTGTAGCAGCGTCTACGTCAGACGATGTCAAAGAGCAGCGCTGATTTAAAGGAAACATAAAATGTCAAGGGTCAGCGCTACTAATGCTAATTTCAGCTAACGCTAGTCACTCGCCAAGAAGCTGTCCAGTTCACTACAAGTTCTCACACCGCGACTCGATTTCTGGCAAAGGCCAGTTATTTCTGCTCACCCCGGTCTGTTCCCAGTCCCTTGAACAACTGACAGGCTGAAATGTAAAAGGCTGCGGTCCGTCAGATGTGTATGAGTCAGTGTTGACATTGGCGTTGGGATCCATGTTCATTATTGTAGGAGCTGACCTTGTTGGCCATCCCTCCCTTATGCCACAATTTCACACAATTTCTTCAATTTGAGGGTTACATAAATGATTCTAAATGTCAATGTGTGTAGACTCTGCAGATATTTTACATTTTCTAACATTATTAACTTCATAGTGCTGTCAGTCTAAAAGCCTTATTCTGAGAGGAGGGTTGGCAACACATCCTCCCTTTTGAGGGTTTTTCCAAGTCTTTCTATACTATTTATATATTATATACATATACTTATGAAAAGGTAATGCTCTGTAATTTCTATAATCCATGTAATCATTATGACCCGTATTGACAATTACAGACGGGAGCAAAGGAGGAAGTCAGGTGACGTAGTATAAAGAGCGACAAAGTCCATGTCGGGAGGAGGTCGTGGTGGATGGATGGGTCTGAATAATCAGGACTTTCACCCAGTTCATGTCACCTAAAAGTCAATGTTGTTATTTTAAGTCATATTCGTGACATCAGTATGTCATGTAGCTGTGTACAGAAGTTCTTCTTTTAACCCAAACCATGATCTTTTTTCTAAACTAGAAAAATGTAACCTAAATGCCTAAATGTAACCATCACATAACAGTCACAGTCACGCAACGGTCGCTGTTTGACTGATAAATCATCATATTTCATAATGCGAGCCGCTGTGTGAGAATACGTTGATATATATATATATATATATATATATATAATAATAAAAATACAACAGACTTGCATATTCTGCCCTCCATATAAGGATTTCAGTCTACAGTTTGACCACATCGGAAGATTTCAACAGTTAAGTGATAACTTTGTGGCTGAAACAAAGAGTGGTCATAATATGACGTTCTGACAAATTTCCGGGCTTCCTGTCGCCTTCCTGCGTCTGTGTGTTGCAATCGATTTGCTATTTCCTCTTTCACGCAAATGACTGTGGCCTCGTACTACGTGAATTCACGCCACATTTTTTGAATTTCCTGTTTCAGGGATCAATACATGTTTAAAGTTGATGTTTTCTCACAAAGACAGATATCCAAAGAGTCAAGAGCAATCATTCCATTTTGTTTTCAATAGGCTTGAATTTTCAGTTTCATTTCAGAGGGTTGCCAAAACTGTGCAAAGGTTGTGATTTGCCTATCACACACAGCACAGTTACTGTCATTTGCATCTGTGCTGGAAAACTAAAAATAATGTGAACACAGCGTGCGTTCAGCCTGTGTGTTTGGCTGGTCGAGTCAGGAGGAGGGAAGGATCTGCAAGGAGAGGAAGCAGAGAGACATAATAGGGAGTACGGCATCAAGAGTGGGGGGGGGAGGGAGGGAGGGAGGGAGGCATACATGCAGTACAGTGTGAGTATGTGTTGTTTCTAACAGTGAGG
>JAOVVB010235842.1:0-38740 GCA_028570985.1 Heterobranchus longifilis | reverse complement strand
CTCTCAGACCGTTTACTAAAGTAAAAGTACTAATACCACGCTGCAGAAAATACTCCATTATAAGTACAAGTCCTGCATTGAAAATGTTACTTAAGTAAAAGTATGGAAAAAATACTTTAAGTATTAAAAGTAAAAGTGATCAAATGTTTTTATTTTTTATTTATGAACATATTCACAACATAGACATAACGTAGGCTGCAAAACAAAAGTCAAAATACCAAAACAGAATCAAACAAAACAAAAATTATACTCGAGTACAATTCGATTGAAAACTGAAGCCAAGATTGAAACCGACTGAAACACGATCCCGCTCACCCCTCCCTCTCAGAGAAATGCACAAACTACGGTGGCCTCCAGGGACAAGAAGCTAATCGAGCAGATTTTGGTTGCAAACTTCTCACTTCTTCTCTTTTAACTAAATGTAAAAAGGTGAAAGGCCGTTTTAGAGACAGGTTTGTCCATTCTGGGCTCCTGTAGCTGCAAGATGGCCGCCTCCATGGAGGGAGAAAAAAATGCCTCATTCTAAGGTCATAAAAACACAATCATTCTTATTTTGATGGGATTATATACTCATTAAAAAATACTCATGGATATTATACTCCATTTTTTACCAAGTCAGGCAGCTAAATACTACACACTGCAGCTTTACAAACGTTTCTTTTCTCCAAATCAGATGAATTCCTGCGTGAGTTCTTCCTGTTAGGACCGGAGCCAGAGCAGAAAACGTGGTGAAAACGTGTCACTTCCACCACAGCTGCATCTGTGCTGCACATCTCCGTGGCCACGTGCATTTCTCACTGCCAGTTCTGAGCGTCCATGATGGAGGTCCTCCTCCTCACCGAGGCCTCTTTCTGTCAAAACAGCTCGCCGGCTCTCGGAAACAAAAAGGCACTTTTTGAATATTTCTCACCGGACAGGTTCCGAAAAAAAAACCTTCTCGCCCTGAACGTTGGAGTCTTCGGAGTCTGCATGGGTTTTCTTTTTTTTTTTTTGATTGTCTGTCAGCCAACCCTCCGCCCCCCTGAATCCTCTGTTCTGTCTCTGTGTTTTTGTCTCTTTGAGATGAAACTTTGATGCACTTATGGAACGCAGCGCTCTCCCTGTGCAGGGGCCACACACCCCCAAACACACACACATCTACACACATACGTCCAATGCCCTCCACTCAGCAGCTGTGTCCCACTATTTGCTTTAAAGCCCCCCCCCCTCTCTGCCCGTCGGGACCCGGCTGTGTGTTTGCTGCTCCTGGCTTTGATTTGCAGTTTTTGTGCACCGGTCCTGCAGCCGGCCCGGGCCACCGCAGGTTCGGAGGGGTGGATATGATGTGTGTGTGTGTGTGTGTGTGTGTGTGTGTGGTGCTGACAGCCCCTCCTCAAGGCATTCCACATCATCTGTCATCTTCATCTCACAAGTTTTTCTTTTTTTTCTTTTTTTTTTGCTCTCCGCTACATCAAAACAGCCCCCGTCTCTCTGCTCCCGAAACGTTTTCAAACAGAAGTTTAACATTAAAATTGGTGACATGAGCTTTATTCACACAGGACAGTATGATGTGGAGACCTCGTGCAATTCATGTATTATCCTGCTGCGTTCGCACACGTGCACAGAATAATGACATTCACTGAAATGTGTGTGTGTGTGGGATACAGCAGCGCAGGAAAGTAATGCTCTCTAACTCGATTATTATGTCCCATATTGACGTTTTGTTGTTAGACGGCGACCTCTAGTGGACGTAGTAATTATGACGGGAGGGAATGAGGAAGTGATGTAATATCAAGACCAAGAAGGTCCATTTAGGAATATTTAGAATATTTCCCCTGTATGGAGGACGGAAGCTGCCTAAATCAAAAATAAATATACAGTGTATAAATATACAACTGTGTTTTGGTTAGGTGCCTATTGAATTTTGAAGGTTTAGAGTGTATAAAGTCTTATAATAAACATTATGATGGAAGTATATGATGAATATACAAATGTTATATTATGTCTCATAAGTTGTTGCAGCAGTTGTAGGGTTGATATCATTTGTTACACAGATTTGATGCACAATATAACCATTTTTGACCATTGGAGAATTGATAAAAATGGTGAAAAATTAGGAAAACTTGAGGAACACCACAGAAAAATCCATGCTGTGATTTGGTTTCAAAAACTTTTGACATTTGGAGATTTCGCTGCGATTGGATGGCGAGAATTTATATTCTGGAAACTGCTCAGAAACGTATCCATCCTGTGAATGTCCTCAGTCTGTAGTTTGTGTTTATAAAGTTTTTGTGAACATATGTAGGAAAGTCAGAGTCAGAACAAACACCACATATGGTCGTATGGTTTGGAGGATTTGTTGGTATTTAACACGAGGTAAGTTAGTCTTCCTGCACAAGATCAAATTATTGGTTTATTAACAAACTTTTGTTTAAAATGGAGGAATTCAGTCTGAATTAAGGCGGTTATGCGAGACGAGGAGAGCAAAGCCAACAGCGGCATTTGAAGAGTTTGGAGGACGCGGCCCTGCCCTGACAGAGGCAGAGTGTGTTTCTGTGTGTTGTGTACGGCAGGACGCCCTGCGGGCAGACGAACCTGGAACATGAAGCCTTGCCATGGCGGCTCAGCGCAGCTCTGAGCCTTGAGCAGCTCTGGCAGCTTGCCTGGGGTAGCGGTGGCAGCGGGGGCGGCACAGGTTTGGAGAAAGGCCCCTCTGCTCGCTCCTCTTCGCTCTTCTGGGACGCGCTCCCCCGTCCGAGGCCACGGAGATGTTTTTGTCACTTTATTTTTGGAATCACGTACGCCACAGAAGGCGAAGTTGGCCTTTGTGTGACTGTGTTCGTCCAGAACAGAGAGCAGCACAAATTAAAAACATTTTTTTTTTTTGGAAGATGGATGACCAGGTCTTTGTGACAGGAAATGTGTCGCCGTCCCTTTGAAAACCTCCCAAAATAATCACAGTTGGAGCGGACGACTCAACAAACAGGATTTATAGAAAATTTTCAAAAGGAAGCTGGGTCAGCGATGCGTTTGAGTGCTTCGTGGTCAGTACGGACCGGAGTTGTATGTTTCATTACCGAATCAGTAGAGATCATGAAGAAAAAAAAAAAAAGCCTCCATCGGCAAAGTCATTTTTAAAGCTTTTTCTGTGTATTTTTGTGAAGTTTCTCATCCAGAGATTCATCGCTTTGTCTGAACAGGAGACGCAGATCTGAGGACACTGATGTCAAGCTTTATTATTTCCCACCATAGACTGGAAAAAAAGATGCAGAAGTGCCTTAACCACTGCACCACCGTGCCGCCCAGACTACAAAGAGACTCAAAACTACTACAAAGAGAAAATTACTACAAAACAACTGCAAAGAGATGCAAAACAACTACAAAGAGATGCAAAACAACTACAAAGAGATGCAAAACAACTACAAAGAGATGCAAAACAACTACAAAAAGATGCAAAACAACTACAAAGAGATGCAAAACAACTACAAAGAGATGCAAAATGACTACAAAGAGATGCAAAACGACTACAAAAAGATGCAAAACAACTACAAAAAGATGCAAAATTACTACAAAAAGATGCAAAACGACTACAAAAAGAGGCAAAACAACCGCAGACAAAAAATAACTACAAAAAGACCAAAACAATTACAAAGAGACACAAAATGACAACAAAGAGACGCAACAACAAAAAGAGGCTAAACAACTATAAAGTCTGTGTGTCTTGCTCCTGTGTGGGAGAGGTGGCGGGGGCCTTTTGCATGTCTGTGCACAAGGGCCCATTGTCTCATAATCCGCCCATGACTACAGTAGTATTTACTGCATACAGACAACCTTTCTAGCTGCCATTTTGTCCTCCTTTGAAAGACATGCGTCTGTTCCTGTCTGTGTTCATCACTTCACAGCTCGGCTGTAACACGACTGTCTGACTCTGATGTCTGTCTGCCTTTTTAACATTTTCCCTGGTTGTCCTTGGCTCTGCATACTAAAAGGCTGCAACACGTACAGAAAGAGAGGTGGCACAGCTCGGCTGCAGGTCTCTATTGTTTTCTGTCCAAAGGGCCCACCCATGTTTAACAATCCCCCGACTGCTCCTCCACTTTCCTTCCTTCCTTCCTCGTTGACCCCAGACCAGCCAAACTGGCGGGTTACCATGGGGACAGGGCTTTCTGTGCGATAAAGGGTCAAATTAACGCACTGTTACTTACCTGCGCCCTTGAAAGACGCCGTGTGATGGGAGAGAAATTCTTGGAGATAGATGTTCAAGTTACAGGATTTTAAATCGACGTCCCATGACCGAATACCTGCAGACATAAAGACATATATCATATGGGGCAACAATTGGTTTTACTCTGTCATAACACAGATATTTACAAAAAATGTAGGAAAGTTATATGAGAATGTCATTATTGTAGGTATTACTTATTTTACATACATTTTCTAGTACACTCAAACACCAGTAAATACTCTGCATGTACAGTATACTACTGGCTAATGTGCATGAATACAAATACTATTTGTATAACATAAAAGTTATGTTTTTGATTACACTAAAACAACACATTTAAATATGATATTTTAAACATTTACAATGGTTAAACATTGCTAATAGCAATTTATTTAGCAGCACATTATGTGTAAACATACCTAAATGGACCAGAGTATTTACTGGTGTTTAAGTGTACTAGAGACCAGCATAGTCAAAATTCATATGGTTATTTTGGCTCTGAATCCTTCAATGTGTGGGGGCTAAAATTTGGAACACAATATGAAATTATGTGACATATTCTGAATCTTTTTACAGTTTTTAAACAGGTGTAAAAGGTTTTTTATTCAAAGAGAATGGAAAGGGGTAAAACATGTAGGCCTACCACTAAATAAACAATAATATGAAACATAAAATGATCACCTTTCTGACAGTGTCAACAAAAACTGAAAACTTTGCTTTGTAAAAGTAGAATTCATGGCAGGGCAGTTGTATTGGATTGCATTAGATTGTAAACCTGCAGGTGTAGTAAAGGCTATGCAGATAAGACTTACTTCCACTTAATTCTTCCTGGTATCCTCAAATTTACTGACATATTTTATCCTTGGGGTCAAATTTACCCCCAAAGATCACCGATGGTACAAAATGTGCACAGGACATTGAAAACATATGTCTAGCTACCCATGCATTAAATTAGGAAAATTAATTAAATATAGGGCAAATAACATGATAGCAACTGGCAAGCACCTATTTAGAGCTGAATGGGGTCAAATTGACCTCAAAGATAACAGGATCGAGGGTTAAATAAACAATTTAAAAACACATTGGGAAACTTGAAAAAATGCATATCACACAGCTGCAACAGGGATGTTTTTCTTAGCTCATGAAAAACCTGACATTTTGGGGTTAGGCACGTGGTTTGCACCGGACATTGCTGAAATATTTATAGGCCTTATGAAAATGATGTCTGCATTTCTGTCACTATCTGTATCTGCCTTCGTGTTTCCGTTTCTGTTCCTTTATCTAATCTGGGCCTATCTACAGCATACATGCAGTTATTTTGCATAAATTGCCTGCACTCATGACAGCTATAAAACATGGCTAATGCCTGCAGTCTCCACAGTTACTGCTTTACATAAACACACAAAGGTTAATGGCACATCGTTTACAAGTGGCTATGTGTTGACTGCAACATTTCCCCAAAAGCTTCTCCTTACATAACGAAAGACAAACCACCCGCTCCAGACTGCTTTTAATTATAATGTGCCCGGAGGGATGAGGTGATGCTGATGGTGGAGCATCGCCAGATGACGCATCCTCGGTCAGTAGGGTGGATAAAATTACATAAACGCTGCAATGGGGTCAATATAGCATCTTCTGTGATAATTCAGGCGACGAGAACTTGCAATTTTTATCCGAGTGAAGAGAAAAACGACATGCAGCAGCAGCAGTAAGAAGAGGCGTTGCCATAAACGTACCTCGCTCAATCTCCCTGCTGGTGTGTCCCGTGTGTCCGAGGTGTGCGCTCCGTCCTATAATGATGAGCAGGGAGTATTTGTGGAGGCACAAGTCGCGGTTTGCGGTCGCAGCAGCGCGCCTCGGATCCGCCTGGACCTCCCTCTCCGGCACCCGGCTGGACGCCATGTTGGAAACTCGCACTTGGATGTGATGTCATTGAAAAAGCCTGACAGCGCCTTTTATTGCAGGGAGATGACAGCTGGTGTGCTGGAATGCGGTCGTGCATTAGTGAATGTGTAGGAAGAGGCTGCATTATTGATGAAAGGTGGCAAAAAGAATCAATATTTTTCTCTATTTTTTTCCCTTAAGTGTTTGAGTGCAGTAATATTAATCAAAAGCAAAATGCCAACAAGTGATGTTTGTGGGGGAAAAATGACAAAAATCCAGCTGCTAACCAGTGAGGTGATATTTTTTAATATATATAATATTGCATAAACCCCCTTAATTTCTATTATTAGCCTATTGACTGTAACCTGCCCTATTATTTTATATTTTTGATTGATTTATTTTTCTTCGTGTCATGTACACAGTGCCCAACCCTCGTTTACGAGACATTTCGTTTCATTTCCTTACAAAATTAGAATATTTTATGTTTTATTGTAGTGCATACAATCTCCTCTTGTGTATATAATAGTGCAACAGACACACGGGCACTTGAATAGAATTTAGTTAATTTATTGACTCCCTTATCTTACAAATGAGTTTAGAAACCAATGATATGACAGCGTTACTATCTCCCCCATAACAGGAACAGCAATAAACAAACAAAATGACGGGGAGAAAAAAAAAAGATGTATGACAAAACCTTGCATTCAAAGTCTTTCACAAGATTCCACATCCCTACACAAATAACTTCTCTGACGGAAAAACAAAAATATACAGATGAATATCCAGATGCACACAGACCACACATCTATTCAAAATCTATATACTAACATTTTCCAGTCACATTTATAAAAGAAAAGCGTCCTTTATTAATCACATATTACATTTATTTTTTCTCACAAAGAGAAAGACAGTAGGTTTTTGTCACTCCAAACTCCTGAACTCTCTCCTGTGTTTTCTTGCATCTTTTTTTGTTTTTTGTTTTTTCATTTCACAAACATTTCAGAACATAAAAGTTACAGGAAGTCCCACGGGGACAGCTGCACAGCGTGCCAATACGCGCGCCTTTACGCACGGCGCACGGCTCCCCGGCGTCACACTGGAACGATAAAAACAACATACATTCATGAAAATGCGGATATAGGTTGCACACTTATTTTCTTGATCGAAGAACAGTATTTCCAAAGTAATGGTCAGGAAAAGTCAGACATTTACGCATACGCTGCTTTATTTTCCAAGTTCAAAAACCTATTGTGAAATTAATTTAATAAAAAGACAAAACCCTCCTCTTTTTCTCTGAGACCACAAAAATGGAGATGGATTTTGTTGTTAAAGTAACCCATTCCCTGTCCCGGAAATACAAGCGAATTTAACTGTTTTATAATTTCTAATACATACCGAAGGCAGCCAGCCAAGCTTTTTCTCTAAGGGCATCTCTTTGCTTCTCAGCTTCTCCAAAACTTCTTGCAATGCGTCAATCTGCAGACAATAATATGCCAAAAAGTTATAAAATAACATGATCATTAATAAATCATTCTATTAAAACTTGACATGCTGTGTTCATTTTGGGGAGAACTCATAGCATACTTGAAGTATAGGCTATAAAAGCTCAACTTTATCTTTTATGTGTGTGCTATTATCATTGTGTAAGAGAGTCGCTTAAATATTATATCGAATTCATCCTGCTGAAATCTCTCACCAAGTCTTTCTCCTGCTGGGTTTTCAGGGGGAAATCCAACGAGCGCGTCTCCAGTGAGGAGTCTTCTGCACGAGCGAGCCACAGATAGGCGCAGCAGCAGGTGGCCGCGAGGAGGAGAGCCCGAGCGCTGACCATGGTGCTGACACACACAGGAGGAGTCCTTCTCTTCAGCTGGTGGAGACAAGTGGGAATTCTGCGGAGACTCCGTGGACGTTTGGAGGTCTCCTGTACAGAGGACCCCCTCTTATAGGCGCTTTACGGCTGCTGTTGACATCAGCCACCCTCTGAAATATTCATGGGTGACACTGCTCAGCACCTTTGTGTCTTTGGAGGAAGGGACCTGACAGGATGACATCAAGGATGGTTAAAGGTGAAATTTCATAATTTCATAAAACATATTTGATAATGAAATCTAGTGGCTGAGTGGGAATCAAACTTTTATCACAACCTTCCAATCTAATTTCCGTTTTAAATATGAATTATTGTATGCAAAGTTAAACATACATCTGCCTCATCCATCATGAGTCATTTTGATGAATCAGACTGAGAACTCACCACATACAAAACTTAAAACAATTACTGAACAAAACTGTGAATCTAAATCTGGAACTGTCAAATCCAAATGAGAAACAACACTGTGGGGTTTTTATCTAAAATATAAGATAAACATTTATTGATCCCCAGAGGGGAAATTTGGTGCAGCACAAAGAGCAATAGTACAGATAAATAGACAACGTAAAATAATAAATAATAAGAGATGTGTGTGTATATAAATATATATATATATATATATATTATACAAAAAAATACAATGTAAAGTGGTATGGTTAAAGTGACAATGGTATTTAATAGCAGCAGAGTCAGCAAGTCTATATTAGCAGTGTACACCAGACTGATGATATGATTCAATAATTACACTTAGTGTTTGCCTGTATTACTATAGAGATGTAATATAAAATTAGAGATCAGAACATAGTGGAATATGATAAATTATGATGGTATGGGATATGAGATATAGGCTAGTATAAGGTGAAAGGTAGAAATATAACATAATATGTAGTACAGCCATGGAATACAGAATAGAGTATCAAATACAACACAAGTATAAAAACACTGTAGTATGGGTATAATATATATCAAGGTATACATAATATGTATATAATATACTCTTAACTACATTTTGTGGAGGGTAACTTTTGTAAACACTGTGTTTTGCTGCTAATCTGCCCATCCTCTCATGTCACCTCTGTCCAATAAAGCTGAAATCAGACCTCAGGTTAACCCACATTGACACCAATCTGTAATCAGGATCCAATTTCCTTTTGTAGGCATAGCCTTAACCGGCTGGCTGACTTGTGTTTACACACCAACCCCGTCACAGACCCCATGTCACTGATAACTCACGTTACCCCTGAGAGGCCATTCCTCCACCATGTTGATCACGATCTCCTCCACTGTCTCCTGAAAAAGACAAAGCTAAGAAAGAAATGAGGGCGGTGGTGGTCAATATAATAAAGCCCATGACTCATTCAGGTTGAATAAATGCAATGGAAAATATATATATTTTAAAGGTCTGGTTTTGTAGTGTTTGACACAACATTTATCTTATTATCTCATATTATTTAAAAATATTAATACAGTTACAGATATATGAATATTCTGAAATGTATTTGTGTGACTTTCAACTTATTATATCACAAATAAAAGTGTTTAAATTATGCCCAATGCATCTAGAACTGCCCATTCAATGTACTATAGATGTAGCCATTAATATATCACTTTATTTTATATTTTAGTCATGTGTATGTATATTTATCCCTATATTTTTGCACAATTGTATGTCTTAGATTCTCATTTTGTTTTTTACTTGTGTGATTTTATTTTTGACACATTTAATTAGCATTGTTGGAGGGAGCCTGTGATCCAAGATTTTCATTGACAACGACTGCTCCTGTAGTTGTTGTGCATTTGATAATAAATAACTTACAAAAATTACAAATCAATATTAACTTAAATCTGTTGGGAAATCTGTATATTTACTTCCCTGTAATTGTCTCTATTTCTCTGATAATATCCTTGTCCTTCTGTATTCATATTTTTTCCGGCTGTTGTAGATACTCAGCCCTGCCGCAGGAGGGCAGCAGCACACTTTGAAGAAACTAATAACGAGACAACCGGAAGTGTACAGTGCAGCCTATAAGCTAACAGTGTTGTGGAAATAGCTTTCAATTTAACTATTCCAGCGTTTCATTAATTCACGTTGGGTTTCCAGCAAAAGCAACAATGTCCGAAAGAAAAGTATTAAATGTAAGTATGTGAACGGTGTGCCTATTTTAGCAACGTTTAAAACAGTTAGCCGTGTGAGCTGTGTGAGAAACCAGGCAAGCTAACATTAGCTTTGAAGCTAACTTCGTGTGGTGTTGCTGTTCGTTTCTGCTGTTCATTTGAGACATCTAAAGCACATTATGTGTTAGCTACGATCACTTTCCATATAATCAAACTCAATTGTTACTACTACATCATCGTTACTGTTAAAATAGTTCTATTTATGTGTATTATTTTTATATTCTTCATAGTAGGGCAACAACTGTGCATTATGGAGAGGGGATACATTTTGTGGTAGCATGAAAATGCAGTCTGAAAGAATGTGTATCCCACTGTAACTTTTGCTAGGAAAGAAGAAACTTCTCCATATTCTCCAAGGTTATTAGGTATGATCTGAAGTATATACAAATTAAAATACTTGATGGTAGGGCAGAGACTGTGCATTATAGAGAGGGGATACTATAGGGATAGAATCTGTATCTCACTATAACTTTTGCTCGGGAATAGGAGACTTGGGTTATTAGGCATAATCTGAAGTACACATAAATAAAATACTTAATGGTAGGGCAGATAATTTGCATTATGGAGGGGGCTACATAATTTGGCAGACTGCATGTCCAGCCTGCAGTGTCAAGTAGGCCTATCTTAAGTGCTTTGTGTTGTGGAAAAGCACTATATAAATGCAATGCATGATGATGATGGTGATTATTTTGGATTTACCCATTAAGAAGGAGGGATTCAGAATAATTTACAACAATACCCAAGGGTAGGCTACCATTTTCAATGGATATGTGGATTACATGAAAAATATAGTGTCAAGTAGATTTATTGAGGCAAGCACTGTTAAACTGATGATCGTGATCTTGATTTTACAGTATCTACCGTGTATTTGAACAAACAAATTCCTTAGAAAAGGTTGAATCACATCATGTCTGGATCTAGCTTCAGTGACATAGGATGACCAAGTAATCGATTCTGTGGTAAATTTGAACATTGTCAAATTATCATGAAAAATTGCCTTGGTTTTTCAGTAGACATTCTCAATTCAGCAATGAATTGTACAAAATTTGATAACATTGCAGAAGAATAAAAGCATTTATTTTGATAAATAAGTCATGTGTTACTTTGCAAAACCTTGTTGATAAAACAACGATACTAACAACACATCTGTGTTTTGTCTTCCACAGAAATACTACCCCCCAGATTTTGATCCATCCAAAATCCCAAAGCTTAAACTCCCAAAAGATCGTCAGTATGTGGTCAGATTGATGGCTCCATTCAATATGAGGTATGTCTGTTTCATCAGTGTTCCACACTCTTTTATTACCACACAGCTCATACAGATGGAGTTTTCATTACGGGGTTAAAGGAGCATTTTTCAATACACAAACATAAACAGTATAGTGCAGTTGTCACACATTTACATTTAGGATCTCAGGACAAAGTGCCAGTAGCTTAAAGTTTTTGAGAGTTATCTGATAATATATTGGCAGATTTTTAAAAACATAAACACATGACACGAACACATTTTTTATAAGGATTCCTTAAATATGGTTACTGAAAAATTGTGACCGGGTTCTAAGATGTTGATTGTATTTACTGGGAACATTCAGGCTACCTCTTAGCAACAAGGAGTTTCTGGTGTCTGTAAATGTGTCCTGTGACTGAGGGGTGTCATCAGCTTTGCCTCTCTGGTTGTTTGCAGGTGTAAAACATGTGGCGAGTACATCTACAAGGGGAAAAAGTTCAATGCACGCAAAGAGACCGTTCAGAATGAGCTGTACATGGGACTTCCCATCTTCCGTTTCTACATCAAATGTACTCGATGTCTTGCTGAGATTACCTTTAAGGTGAGAGCATTTAATGCATAGATTATCACTGTGATATTTATTGAAATGAGACTAAACAAATACTAAAGTAAAGGTAAATATAGAGCTTTTTTCTGTTTTTTCTTTTTCTGTTTTTTCTGCAAGTAAGACAGTGTGCGCGAGTCGCGTTGAAAATATACAGCTGTCAAAATACATCAGGAAAGTTTACTGACATATTATTGAGTCTATATAGTGACTTTGCTGTTAGAACATTTAGTTATATTTAACATATTCTAATCCTGTTCTTTATTCTAAAAAAAACTATATAGTAATGAAAAGAACCATTTTTATTCTAAAATTATATAGTTGGATATTTAAGTACGTTTTTTATTCAGTAAGGGGAGAAATATGACTCCTTCATCACTAGTAGCATATTTTCTGAAGCTAAAATGTTTTTATTTTATACTTTTCATGCATGAATGGTGCCTTTGCCAGGGATAAAAATCATGGTCATAATGCACCAAATTGCACAATTGTTAAAAAGAAGAAAAAAAATGCTGCACAACCTGGATACCAATGAGAGAAGTTGAGTCAAAAACATTTTTCTCACCAGCACTCATGATTATGCATAATTTCTCACACTTTCTTATCACATGTTGTGACAATAGACCGACCCGGAGAACACGGACTATGCAATGGAGCACGGTGCAACACGAAACTTCCAGGCAGAGAAACTGATTGAGGAGGAGGAGAAGAGAGTCCAACAGGAGAGGGAAGACGAGGAACTCAACAACCCCATGAAGGTCGGTGGCTAAAATGTAATTTACTGTTTTAAATTGCCAAATATGAACGAAGAGGTGATGATTTCCCAATCCTCTACCAGGTGTTGGAGAACCGCACAAAGGATTCCAAGATGGAGATGGAGGTTCTGGAGAACCTGCAGGAGCTGAAGGAGCTGAACCAGAGGCAGGCTCAGGTGGACTTTGAGGGAATGATCGACCGGTACAGAGAGATGGAGAAGAGAGAGAAGGAAAGGGAGAAAGAAGAGGATGAGCGAGAGACAAAGTGAGTCAAGAAGGTTTAAATTGACATTGGGCACTTAAAGTATGGTCATTTTTAAGTGTACATTTAAGTAAAAAATCATTTAAAGACTACATAACAAATGCTATAGATACAGAGTAGGCTTTGGCGGTATCTATTTTTTCATGTGGCGAAATATTGATGGATCCAAAGTTGTTTACTTGTTGTCTTGTGGACAGACCTGACAAAGCATTAATTCAGACTTTTTACTCATTTTCATCATAATATAGATATTTCAGCATACTTAATTGATTCGTTTATCGCAATTATATCGCAGCAAAAATCTGGTTATTTTGTAGGCTGTAGTAGCAGCCGCCATCAAGTCCTCCGAACTCCATTCAGAAAACAAGCGTTTTAAAAGTTGTTTGCTTGTTGTCTTGTGAACAAACCTGACAAAGCATTGATTCATACTTTTTACAAATCGGCATCAGGCTGTAGACATTTCGGCGTACTTTTGAGCCGTTTATTGAAATTAAGAATCATAATCTGTACCTGAAGTAGCGCTGGAACCGGCAGTCATCCAGATGTAACATTACTTTCTGAAGAAAGTAGCGTTAGTGAAATTGTTTTTTGCATGATGGCATTTAGTTTTCTTTCTGATGTGTCTGGGACTTCCTCAACAGGTACAGCAATAGTTGTTATTTCCGCCATGGTTGATGAAAGAAATGTTCTAAGTGCCTACAGCTCTGCACTGGCGGGAGTCCCACGATACATAGGAACTTTGAAGTGTTTTTGAATGAGTTTTGTTATGTGTATTCCTCTTATAATCAGTGGGAACTCTGAGCAATAGTCATTAGAAACCCAATTAAAACTGAATGTGTGAATTGTTTCACAGAGAGATGTTGGATCGTGCCCTTGTGAAAAGACTCAGAGATTCTGACTCAGATTCAGAGAATGAAGAGGAGAGCGGCAGCTCGCAGTCAACGAAACCCAGCACAGACAAACCGACAGACATCCTCACCACTGTCAAACCTGCAGAGGCACAGGTACGTATGGCCACTCACATTCAACTAAGTGTGTCCCCCATTCAGTTGCAAATATTTATTTCAAGTTATAATCCTCAAGATGTTAGTCCGGTTGGCTGTAATTCTTCATCTAACAGCATGTTGTGCTCGCTCTCTTGCTGCTCCTTTTTGTCCTGGCAATATTTAAAACGGATCCAAAGGACAATGTCTTGTTTTGTGTACACATTTTTGATGAACTATTGCTCGATATTATATCATACCGATACTGTGATATGAGACTAGATATCGTCTGAGATTTTGGTTTTAGATTTTGGTTTTAAAGGCTGCATTACAGTAAAGTGATGTCATTTTCTGAGCTTACCAGACAGTTCTAGCTGTTCTATTATTTGCCTTTATTTGCCTCAACCCTACAATATCTTCGTCATATCGATATCGAGGTATTTGGTAAAAAATATCGCAATATTTGATTTTCTCCATATCGCCCAGCTCTAGTTTCCAGTGACTGCTTCACAATAAGCGTTTCACCAGTTTTCCTGCACAGGGACCGCAGATGCAAATAAGCTATATAGCTAACTCTGGCTCAACGTTTGTGTTGTGCATAGCCCCTGGATATATGATAATATGAACTTAGCAGCAGGAGAAACTGTTACTTAATACCACTCTGATGTGGCTTTAGGAGAGTTAACGGTGAGGTTGATGTTAATGGGATAAAATTGCAATAGCACACATACATCGATTACAAAGATGAAGAGACGAACTTTAAAGAAGCATTCCTAATAGTGGATTGTCTCGTGCTGTGTTTCCACAGGGAACCTCAGCTGGAGGAGTGAAGAGGGCCAAGGTGGAGAGCTGGGAGAGGAGTGTGGGGACGCTGGGCGGTAAAGGGGCGCTGGGGTCCCTGGTTGTGCGAAAGAAACCAGCAACAGCTGTCATCAAACCCAGTCCAGTGGCAGCAGCTGCTGCTCCTTCACAAACAGGTAACAGTATCTCATACAGCTTATGAAAACCTTGTGTATCCTGACTCTTCTGAAATATAAAACATTAATTCTTTCCTCACCAAACATGTTTCCCTCGTGTTCCCATGAGCACACATAATGTGTATTTTATTTTGCTGCTCTTTCACATCCTTACTTAAAAGTTTGCATATGATTTTAGAAGGCTCAGTCACTGTGTATCTTGTTTTACAGATTCGAAGGCATCCGCGGCTGACTCCAAGAACGCCTCTCAGCCCGTTACCACACAAAATGGGTCATCATCTCTCAGCCTGCTGGGGGCGTATTCAGACAGTGACAGCAATGACAGCGAATGAAAAGAAGATGCTTGGGATGGTTTTTGATTTGAGTGACTGACAGACACATAATTGTATAAATGATGCATCAAGGAATATAATGATATGGACTGTTTTGTAATGCTGTGCAGAAATCCCTTGTAAAGCAGTTTGTTTGTCTGTCTGTCCTATGAAAACTTTTCTATAAAGAAGCGACTGATGATAAGTCAGTGTGTTGGTGGACAGTCGTATTGTCTGCTGTCCAAATCCAGTGAAACAAAACTAATCTTCCTTAGCTGATCCACCAGTTCTCGGACCTGTTGTTTCTCAGAATTATACCTAGAAAAAAAAAAAGGTAATGTTTGAATTTTTGTGAGTGCAATTTGCCCTGTGAAAATATCAGGTGTATATTTTAGTGTTTATTAAAATCTGTTTAACTTTAACTCTTTGTCTTGATGGCATGCTTTGACATCTTGCAATGTCTCGCTTTTAATATCTTAAATGTTAATGTGGGATCAGAATATTTAGTTGTTTTTTTCTGTGCTGCCCAATGTCTGTCTGCCCACAAATACATGAAGTTATGTAGCTCAGAAAAGCAAGAATATAAGCAAGTCTTAATGTGATTTCATAATTCATGCAGCAGAGGTCAGATTCCTATGAGAGCTGGGAGATATACTGGTATTTGTACAGTAGTATTGATATGATAGCTTTAATGTCTCTTGTTCTCGAGCTGTGATCATATTGCACAGTCTTAATCAGCAGATGGAGTTTGTTGGCATGGAGCTGATGTTCGAATTTTGCATTATTAATTTCAACCTAATTTGAATCTACATTATTAAAATTTACATTGCCTATCTTGTCCTATTGTCAGAGGCTCTCTTACAGCTTATTGATTTTCTGTCAATGACATAAAAATGAATTCCCTGTCTGTTTGCCATCATATCCACACCACTTATTTTTCTTTGTGTTCTGTATATCACACTCCTGATTTAGTTTAAATACAAGATGGAAGCACTAATATTCATATCCTAAATGTTGCTGCTTATAAATGCAGAAAAATATCTGATCCGTCATATAGGCCTAGCATCAATCATAGGCTTAGATTTCAGGGGGGATGCAGGGGACATGTCCCCCTCAATATTTAGAACGTGCATTTGTCCCCCCCCCAAAAAAAAAAACATGAATGTAGCAGATAACTTTTATTTTGATGAAATTAAAGACATTTCCATTATATGCAGGAAATTACATGTTTGACGCTCAATATTTCCTGGGGGAGGACCCCCAAACCTACAATGCATTCACGAAAGTTGAATCTTGGAATTATGAGATCTCGTAATTACAAGACAAGATATTTTCTCATAATTATGAGATCTTGTAGTTCTGTTCCGAGATAAGGTGACTAATTTGTATGTCCTTTTGTGAATGCAATGTGCTTGTGTATAAACGAAAATTATTTTGATAGTATACAAACTGTTGTCCACAGGCAAATTATTGTACTGTGGATTTAGCAACAGTCACAGTGCTCACCAAGGGCGTAGATTTTGTTTCAACATTGGGGGGGACATACAAGAAACAGGTTTACACTGAAGCACATGCATTCACAAAAGGAAATAGGCTACGAATTAGACATGTTGGAACTACAAGAAAAGATTTCATAATTATGAGAAAATATCTTAATTAAGTAATTACGAGATTCAAATTTTGTGAATGCAATGTAGGTTTGGGGGTCCTCCCTCAGGAAATATTGACCGTCAAACACATGATTTCCTGCATTCTGGTGCATTTTAATGCACCAATTTATAGTGGAAATGTATTTAATTAAAAAAATAAATAAAAGTGCTCTGCTACATGTATGTTTTTTATTGGGAGGGACAAATGCACATGTTCTTCGCCCCTGAAATATGCGCCTATGGTGCTCACTAACGTTACATATCGACCAAGATAAAAATATCTCACCGTCCCCTTTAAGCCAGTCCGCCGTGCCAGTGAGTGTTGTGTCGGAGACAGTCTGCTCCACTGTCTCGTCGTCTGGTGGTCCGGCTAACATTAGCTGACTGACCTGCTTGGCTCAGAAGCAGGACGGATTTCACGGATAACAATGTTTTGTTTTTAGGCCTGATAACGTTGGAAAAAAACCCGAAACGCCGGATGGTAAGCAGACAGACATAACTGGAACGGGAAGCCGTCAATGCAAAGAAAGAGGGTGAGTGTAAAGAAGTACCGTTAGCAGTTACTGGTTGTTCGACGTTAGCTGCTATCCAGCTAACTTGGCTAGCTTTGGCATATTTACAGAGCGGTGGTCATCAATTGTGCTACTAACATTACTACAACCCTTTAGTTTTTATAATGAATAACACAACATAAATATCTGTCAACTATTATTTAACTTGGTACTGATAGTTTTGAGGGAAGTGCTGTCCTTAATCTACTGTTATGAATAGGTGATTGATTGAAACCCCCTTATTTACCCCCTGATGCTAACTAGCTATTGTCAATGGTTGCTGTGATTTGCTGACTTAGCAAGCTGGCTAGCGTTGACCTTTGTTATCAAAACCCACACTCTGCTCCACTTTATCAATGTTAACCCTGCGGTGCTGGACATATTTTATAGCTGGACCTGTTGATTGATACTAACACATTTTATTCCTCAGGGCATGGTCAGTTCTTCGGGGGATTTAACCTAACAACTCTTGCCAAGTTCATGCTAACGTAAACAAAATCTTCATGGTGATTATTATTAGCCTGATTTACTTTTAAGACTTTATAGGCCCAACTCAAGGTTGCCATTTGGCTGGTATTGCGTTATTTATTTCTCAGTGCTACATATCTAACAGCAGCTACTTTATTTCTTGTGCTATACACTTCAATTAGAAAATGCATTTCCTGCAGAAAATGTGTGTTGAATGCTTAAAGCTGAAATTACAATGCATTGCAGAAGATACAGGAATCTTAAAGTGCGAATGCTTGGCACTGCACTGATGAAATACCTGGAAATTTAAATGTAACACTGGCAGAGTTGAAATTAATTACTAGAAAAGCTGGAAGCCAAATTGTAATACTGTCAAAAGGTGGATGTTGAAATTAATTGACTGAAAAGGCTGAAATAATACATGCTTTGTCCTTTAAAAAACATTAAAATGTAGGAAAAAGTTGTATACAAGCATACATGTCATTAAAGAGCATATCATGTTTGATATTTGAATGCTTTCTGTAAAGTATGCAGACCTAGTAGTTGGCAGTAAAAGGTACAATACAAGCATAAATGTCCTTAATGATGATTTTTTTTCATTAAAATATTCATAAAAAATGGAAGAAGCCGTAAAGTCCCATATGTGTGTTCATTTTTCTCAGTAATGTTACCTAACGGTAGCAGCAACTTTATTCCTTGGGCCATACACTACCAAAGATGTTTGGCATAGATAGATTTTATTGATCTCCCGATGGGAAATATGTGTTACAGCAACACAAGAAACAGAACTAACAAAGAACCATTTATTTAATGACCGAAATGTGGAAACTTTCTTTTTGCCTTGTCATTTCAGCTCTTTGTCATCCTAAATTATTATAAGCTATCTGTTTGCCACTTCATTCCCAGATCCATGGCAAAGTGGCTGAAGGACTACCTAAACTTTGGCACCAGGCGTGACCCTCCACAGCCCCCGAGGCCAGACTACAGCGAGAGTGAGATTTTGAGGGCCTACAGAGCTCAGAAGGAGCTAGATTTCGAGGACCCGTATCAACACTCTGATAAGGAGCATCAGAATGGTGGTTTCAGCCCCTGTAGTGCCACAGTGAGCCTTCCATCTTTCCCAGCATTTGGTTCAGTGCTGCCTAATGGCGTGGAGGTATGACATGCATGATTTTACAGTCCTGTATGTGAATAAAGTTGTTTTTTAAATGGCACTGTGTCTGGTTAGATAAACATACCTATATATATAATATAGACTGTCTTTTCTCCTAGATCTCCATTTGACATTAGGCAATTTTTGAACATTTAAAGTTTTGTTTTCATGTGTTATGTTCCAGGTGAAAGTGGTGTCTCCCAAGCACAGACTTATTAAAGTGGACTCTCAAGAGTTTGGCAGCTGCAAAGTCCCCCTGAGTCCTGTGACTGTTCAAGAGGAACCTGTAAGGACTGTTTTTTATTTCAGTTCTGCTTTATTTTCCTTTGGCATTTCTCCCCTATCCCCTCCATCCTTTGCTTTGTCTTTATATCATTTGCATATTAATTTTCTCTTGCACACACATATATACACACAGAGTTATATTTCCAGCTTACTCATTTGCGAGATTTGTTTCTCTCTCTCTCTCTACCAAGGTGGTTCCCTCTGCCCCAGCAGCGTCGGAGACTGACACGGACTACTCTGATCCATTTGATGTCCGTCCAGACCCTAGAGGCAGACCAAACTGGGAGCCCAAATCTGCACCAACAGACTGCTGCAGCTACATGGAGCCATTTGAGGCCCAGCGGATTATCTCAGGTTTGTTATGAGATCTTTTTCTCTCCCACATTTTTAGTTTTCTGGTCCATATTTTAGGCTAATTTTGATCAACACAGTCGCACTGTTTGCCTGCTTGTGACTTAAAATTATGCAGAACAGAAAGTCATTAGCTCTCTGTTCACTGCAGAACTGCAGCGCAGCGTGATGACTAACAGGTCTGGGAGTGGAGATGGCGGCCAATTATACGATAACCCATACGAGGAGAGGACTCGTCACCACCACCACCGAGCTGCTCCAGCAGCACAACAACTAAGTCAGAGGGTTGAGGGCGGACTTGCGCAGATAGACAGCAGGGAGAGCAGGCTGCCTCAGGATGATGAGAGGCCGGCGGATGAATACGACCAGCCCTGGGAGTGGAAGAAGGACAACATCTCTAAAGCTTTAGCAGGTAACCTGGAAATCTCATCATATACGTTTCAAATCTGTCTCAGATGTTTGTTTTAATTTAAACCAACCTGCTGTATCTTTCTGTCTGGCTATAGTTCAGTTTGAAGGGGCAGAAAGGGAGCGCTCGCGAGCTCAGACAGAGCAGACCAGGCTCACCAAGACGGCCACTACATCTGCCACAGCGGACTCGACTACGCTCCGTCTGGTTGGTGACACTCCTCCTCTCCTTGGAGAGAGAGTGGATCCGTCGATGCCACTGGAGAGACAAGTGTAAGTGGACCTCTGCAATGTCAAAAGATGTCGCCAGTGTTTCAAATGATTTTTCTAATTTCATTGGATAGCCGTGACCGTCTTCCTCGCACAACAACTTTTAATTTCACCTTGCTGACTGACTTGATATTCTCCCAATTCAAATTCTGTTGCTTATAAGTAGAATACATCACAAACATTTTAAGATTTGTGTATCCCCCCCAGTTAAAAAAATATTCCATACATTTCTTTTGTAGTTTTTTCTAGATAAGGCAAAGAAAGTTGATTTGTACAGCTGCACCATTCAAACAAAGAAGCAATCCAAAGTGCTTCACATAGGAAATGCATTAGAATGACATTTGGAAATACTAACAGAATAAAAAGAAAATCACTGAACGATAGAATGAAATGCAATAAGGCTGGGCAATAAATCGACATTATGTCTATATATTATATGATATGTCCATGAGTTAATAGAAGCAAAGAGGTCCCCACACCAGGAGCTCACGTTCAGATGGTTTATTTTCAATAATGTTTCGAGCTCACGCTCAAAAATATGTCTCTGTATTCTATTTTAGATGTTACAAACTTCCCCCTATTCAATCTGTTTGTAAATAGACACATGTGCCTCTAAATAGACAATACTATGTGACAGCTATTTGGCTCAAATTACTATTAAGAGTTACGCAATATGCGTAAATTTAATTTGCTGCAGCTGTGTTTCATTATGTGATTCTGCTGCATGTATTTAGAGGGCAACTCACAGTTTGCATCGTTACTGCAAATAAAGCATCTGAACGGGAGCTCCTAGTGTGATTTAGATTTGATCTCATATGTCCATGAGTTACCACATGGATTTAAAGTATAACTGTTGTAATGTTTCCTCCTGTCACCTGCAGGTGGTACCACGGAGCCCTGAGCCGCTCAGAGGCAGAGAGTCTTCTGACTCTGTGCAAGGAGAGCTCCTACCTGGTGAGGAACAGCCAGACCTGCCGGAACGACTTCTCGCTCTCACTCAGGTAGACACTCCTGCTCACACTCTGACTCCAGCTGTATTCAGATTCAAGTCATTAGTCTCCCACATTTGTCCTTTTTAAGAATGATTTACTGCACATTCTGGGCTTGTGTCCCATCTCTGTGTCAGTTGTTGCACCATTTCTTTTATTAAGCTGAAACATAATAGCACTCTCTTAAAGGGGAATTCTACCTCACTGTACTGTGCTGTTTCCAAAATTATTGGATCCATTTTTATCCTCATTTGGTTATTGTTATTGTCGGTTAGTGCTGAGAGCGTCTTCTCAGACTGGAGCCCTGAGGCAACTTTTAATTGTTTGCCATTTTCCTATTATCTGTCTTCCCACCCAGGTGCTTTATGTGTTGCTCTTTCCTACACCCAGCCCCCCTCTGTCTGCTCTCTGCGAGTGTGTTTGCATCATGTATGAATAATCAGCATGAAAGCATATATTTTGCGAGTGATCATCGGCATGCTGGGAATTGCTCCCAACCTCACATCTGTACTTGTTTGAAGCAATGAGTGGTGGAAAGTCCAAAGTTTCACATTTAGCAGTTTGATAAATAGATAAATACTTCTATAAAAGTCTAGCTCTGATCAAACCCTCACAATGAGATGGGGTAAAACTGGCAACTCCCTCGCAAAAAGAACGTCACGACAACATTGTAAAATCGAACAGTTGCTATTTAAGGTTTAAATGACGATTCTCTCAGTTGTCTCCACTTCCTACGTCCTATTACAGTACTTCCTTTTTGGTCTTTCTTTGTCGTTTGACACATTGTAATTTACCAGACTACGAACATAGGAAGATGGATTGAGGCTGTGGAGTTTATACAAATGTATGGTACCAACTTTCATCTATTCCCAGAATAGTGTGCATTGTTTTCAGAAACATAACTTGACATGTTTCTTCCAGATGGAGTTACTCACTCACTGTAACATTTCTCTGCAGGGTGTTTTTGTCTTGTTGTGAATGTTTGGGTCTGAAACAGCTTTACAATTCCCATAGGTGCACTTTGTCTCGTTCTGTAAATGTCTCAATAACAAGCTAAGATGAGTATTTCCTTCTTCCTTCTCTCTCTGTCAGGAGCTGTAAGGGCTTCATGCACATGAAGTTCACTCAATCTGCAGACGGGCGCTACGTGCTCGGAGAGAACAGCCCTCCCTTCTCCACCATCCCCGAGGTCATCCACTACTACACTACACACAAGCTTCCTATCAGAGGAGCTGAACATATGTCCCTACTGTATCCTGTCATAGTGCAGACCCTCTGACACTGAAACATACTCTTTCTCTGGGTGCTACTGAATACAATATATACTCAATATTTACCTATTTCCTTCCGATTTTCCTACATGCCTTTTCATCGCCATTCTACCTGCACTGCCCGCAAGAGATTGGACTGTTTGGTGCCATCTTTTCCGTTTACCATAACCCCAGTAACTACACTGGCAGCTTAATAAGAGAGCTCAGTGGTGCCTCATGAATATTCGCCTGTGAACTGGTATTGTCACTGAAATCCCCTTATTTTAATACCATGGACTCCTGAACATCAGCAATCATTTATATTAAAGGGATATTTCTGATTTCTTAAAGTGAGGTGGTACAGTATAAGGTACTTATCCATAGTCAGTGTATGGAGAGGTTTGGAGAAGCAGACAGGCGTCCCGACGCGGAAACTAAGCAGTGCACTGCTGTGGACGGGGCCTTTTTTTGAGGTGGCTAAAATGTGTTTTGCTGTGTGGCCTGGTCCACAGCAGCACATTGCGTAACTTCTGTGCTGGTACTCCTGTCTTCTTTCCCAATATGGGGGTGTGCACACATGGGAGAAGTTAGCCTTCAGGGCTTTCTGCCAGAAAGCCTTATTTTAGGCAACAAAATGACTTGGTAAGTTTAAGAAAAATATCATGGTGCAAGCCATACCAACCACCATCTACTGTAGGTAATACACTGACTATGGATAAGTACCTCATGCAACCCCACTTTAAAACATCCAAACTATCCATTTAAGATTGGTCGCTGAGTACTTTTAGGTAAAAGATTAAAAAAAAGACAAGCTGAGTCTTGAGATGTCTTGAGACAGTAGAATCTACAGAATATTGCATGGAGATTTGTCTCTTTTACTGTAGAGCAGAGATGGACTGTACTGCCAGGTCACTTAAAGGATAATAGTGGTGTTTTCTCTTGGTTTATGTCAATCATCTAGGTTTTCAGCCAAGGCAGCAGTTATTTTTATGGTGAATTTTATGCTTTAAAGTGACAAATGGAAAATCGGAACAAAATGACGTAAATGAGGTGTGGGGATTTAAACTAGATGTAGAAAAAGTGCTGTAACTGCAAACACTGATATTATCCTTTGAGTGTTTGTTACAATATCAACCAAACTATACATATTAAACCCTGGCCTGTGAATGTTATATAGCTGCGTGCCCTGCAGTGTTCTCCTCAGTTCATGTTGTGTGATCAACACAAAGTGACAGTTTGAAGCTGGGGGAGGCAGAAATCTGGAAAAGGCAAAACAAACGGCAGAATTTGAGTCCATCTTGCGATGGGATCACACCAGCTGTGCTGTAAAGCAGGGGGGGCAATGGGCCCTTCCCGACTTCCTACCCCCCCTACTTCCAGCACCCTTGCTTAGACACCTATTTTTTTTTAACTTGGCCTTCATTGTGATCTCATCTACACACCTGTAGTGTCTGCACCTTGCACAACTGTGCCGCTATCACGTTGACAAAATCTGTCCGCAGACATATAAACACCTTGCAAAGTACTAAAACCACCTCTGTGGTAGATCCCGCTACAGAAAACCACTTGAATTTCAAAAGGTTATTATGGAATGACGCCAAAAATAAACTGCCTACCCCAGCTTTAATATCCGACAGACGTTACTTGTTAACTTCACACAGTACTCCTGCAATACTAGTTTAGAGAATAATAACTACAGTATTATATTGAAAGCGTGTGGCTTTGTGATTATGACTATTAAAGGAGCTTTGGTAGATTATTTACTGTGCTGTTTTATAAGATTTTAAATGTCTGTTGAAAATAAAGGTGTTGTCAGTTTTTAAATAATCTGTGCATTGTTTAATTTTGCATTTTGTGAATTTTAAATGAATGATTGTCAAACGGGCATTTCTCAGAATATATTGGGCTTCATAATACATGTCATACAAACAGATAGTTGTGGCCCAATTGAAGATTTTAGGTTTGTTATTTCCTGTACTGAAGTAAAGATGGGGTATGTAAAGGTAAGTTAAATGTGTGGGTTTTTTTTAACTGCAGTTTTGGAATTAATTAGGTTGAGTTATTCACACCTCCTGTGAGCTTCCTCCTCACTTGTACATATTTTTGCTTTTCTCGTTTTTTTTTTGTTCTATTTTTGTTTTTTGTTATGCACCGCGACATCAAGTCAAATTCTTTGTACGAGAAATCTACTTGGCAATAAATGATTGTGATTCTGAGGTTGGGGGCCTCGATGAGAAATGAATCTAACAAATAACTAGTCAAGGCCCTGGGTGAAATATATATTTAAAAAATATTTACAGCCACAGAAAGATATTGTCTATAAAGATCAAACATTTGCTTTTGTATTTCTTTTGTAATTTGTGATTGACAGAAACTTATTTTCTTTATTTTACAATTTTAACACATTTAGGAGTTTGATTTAGAATTGAATTTGATGGAATAAACTTTGGTAGGAAAGTTGGATCACCTGATTTTAAATATTTTAATTGCACCCACCACTGACTGTACCTGCACCTGAGACCTGAGATAAGTAATAACTTTATTTAAATAGCACCTTTCAAAACATAGTGCTTTGCAGTAAAAACAAAGAATAACTGTAACTAAAACCCACAACATATTAAACAAGTGATATTTAAGTGATAAAAACTGATGTGTTTGTGAAATTGTATTTATTGCTCCTTTGATGCCCTACCTTACCTTTCCCTTGTCTGTTAATTGTGCTTTTGTAAGATGTCATATTTGTCTAAATGTTTATTTTATTATAAGGCTATATTATTAACTAATATTTTAACCAACATCTTCCTAGATGAGTGTCTTTGTCAACTGAGAGGAGTAAAAGAGAGTTCACTCTGATTCTCTTTCCAGAAACCATTTTCTATACAAGTTGATACACGGCTTCTGGACCACAATCTACAAAACAGGAAACAAAATACCTGACTGCACCACTCAGGGAGGCAGAGTTGACCATCCTGACTCGCCCAAAGACACAAAGACGATCTTCAGTATGCTGTACCCCACCAGCGTCATCTGATCCCCTAGCAACCAGCAGGTGTCGGTGTCACCACGAGAGGACGAGGTACAGTAAACATTATTCTAGTATATTATAGCAACATTATTGCACTGTAACAGAAACAGTAACGTTAAGGATAAATAAGTATCTGTATTTGTATGTTCACCATTATTATTAAGAAATTAATTGTGTGGTTGTTTCTGCTGTTGAGGGTGTAACTTACATTTAAATGGAGAAAAACTCAAGTTTTTAATGGGTATAATTTATGCCTATAAAAAAACCTTGGTTTAAAGCAGGTTTTGGGACATTATATTACCAATAGAGTGTGGAGACATTTGTTTTCACTATAACTCAATCCACTGATTGTTTTTTTTTTTTTATCATTTATGATTATGAAACGACATAATGTCTGCTCAACAGTACGAAACCCAAACATGTCGTCACACTGACATAAATCAGAGAAAAGTAACAAACCAGCTAGTGTTTAGAGTTTTTGTTTGATAAATGACTTAAACGACAGAAGACATTTATAGAAATATTCTGCTTTGAATGATAATTTGTGTCCGATATGGATTTTTTCCACAAAGAAGATTCAACCACCTAGTTAACAAAATCTAAATTACATCTACTCCTTCTCCCTCATTAAAATAATTAAATATAATCACTAAATATGTAGGCCTAAATATATATAATATATATAAGTGCTAGACAAGATGTCTCATATATTGAAAACTGCCCTCTAGTGTCAATAACGCACAGTGAAGCTCCAACATCCAAGTGAAGAAATAACATTTTTTTTGAGTGGAGTGGGACTTTATTCCATTATCAAAATTAGAGCAAATTTATTTTCTGTCTATCGATGAGTCTTGTAATGAACTAATTATTTCAGGTCTAGCTTAAATGGCAACTTTAAAACTGAAACGACAGACCACTATCATATTCACTATCGTTACATTATAACCCACAATATCTGCAAATGTAAAAGTATGCCAGCTGCATTTATTTACAAAACAAAACAAAATTCATAGGATTCTGTTTATTGTTGTGTTTGTGAAGGTCGATGATGTTTTGTGCTCCGTTTCCCAAATCGGCTTCAACGGTTTCCATGGCAACTCTGACGCAGAAGCTCGCTCAACCCAAACCCAACCGACTCAGATATCCAGACCGGTAGGCCTCGACAGAACCCCTCTGTCTCTCTATGTGTCCATCTTTCTCTGACGAGGCCTCTTTTTATTTCCCAGTCGTTCTGTTTACTGGCTGGATCAGCTGCCGCCAGAGAAGACCGGGACCACCACCAAACCTGGTACATCTCACTTCTTCTCTCCACTGTTTTCGTCTATTTACAAACTTGCCCTGTACCGCGTTTTTGTGACGCTGTGCATAATTGTTTTTCTTTGTAGAATTAACCCCTCGCTGGTCGGAGCTATGTAGAAGTAAAAAGTTCTGCACTCAAGTCACGTAAATACAATAAGTTCTATTATTACTAATGCATAATACTTCTGATGACTAAATAACTACAAATGCATGTATGATTTCCTTTTTGGGTGTCTTTCATACTTTTTAGTCTCATCTGCTTTCAGTGATAATTCAGTTTTCTAGTTCTTTAGTTCCAAGCTTATAATATGATAGTTCTCAAATAGTTTATTTATATGTGAGAGGCTTATGTTAATTCATTTTTTACCATTGGTTTTGATAAATTCCATATTATGTCCATTTCCACAGCACTAATTCCATCAGTACAGCAGAGTCATGTCAGGCGTTCAACTTTGCATTTTTCCCCAAACAATGTCAACGTACCATGTATGAAACTCAACACTTCCTCTGGAATTTTCACATTAAAGTCTTGCAGCCTTCCCATTATAGATAGGCTTTTAATGTGGAAAACAAACATCTGGAAATGTTTTGGGGTTTTCTCAGGAGTATGGCAAAGAAGAAAGAGTATAACTGCCCTGCAGGGCTGCACAATATATCGTTTTTTTTAATCGTCCTAGCGATATCAAACACATTGTGAAAGACACATTTTTTGAGTTCATTAAAAGAAAGTATCAATAGAAAACTGCACTTTAAAATGTAACTATCAGTTTTTTTAATGGTGCCTTTTGTGTTCAGTTTAATCTTCTATTTTAGCAGTATACTGAAAGCAGCAGAAAGGCAGAACTGAGTACATTTTAACATCTGTTTATTTATTGCAAGTAATATCATTATTCAACAACATTATTGCATATTTTCCTCATATTGTGCAGCCCTAATACAGATGGAATTACTGCTGTGGAAATGTAGATTATACTAAATAAGTAAGGTAATTTCACCCCCTCAATCATTTCTTTTAGCCGGCCCTGTTTGCTTTTTTTTTAAAACCACAATTGCCTTGGGTGGTGCTACGCCCCGGATACAGTGACGTGCTGTCTGCAAAATAGTGTTGGAGGGAACTTGGCCTGCCTTATTGCACGATCCAAATCTTCTTCAGAACTTGCCATTTTCAGCGTGTATAGGTTGATGGCTCAGAGGTTGTTGTTGTTGTTTTCCGTAGCGAAGGGACTTTGAGAATGGGTAGACGAAGGGGAGGGCACTGTTCACCCTGTAAGCCAGACTAACAAGTTGTTGACAAGAAAATGCCACAGGGAACCTTGAAGATCTTTCTCAACTCTTTTCCTTCTGGCTATACGTTTTATCATCCTCTTGTGTGTCTTACCTACTATCCTATCCCCTTCCTTCCTTTCTCTTTCTCCACCTTCCTCTTTTATTTTAGTCACCCTTTCCGCTCTTACTCACATCTAACACTCCTCTTTATCACATTCTGTGTCCACTCTCATTCATTTACTGTCTTCCTCTCCTCTTCTTTTCTTGTCCTCTACCTCCTCTACCTGTCCATTTGTCCGTCCCCAGACTTTCTCCCGAATGGGAGGTGAGTGAATGGGCTCTCAGGGCCGTCCCATCCGATCGGCTGTGTAGTCTGGCTCTACCTCGGGCCCCTGCAGCTGGCTGGCAGCCAGACCGCCCACTGCTTGCCCCTGTGAGTAACACACACACACACACACCAGTTCCTGAGAATCTGCTGTGTATGTGGTAAATCATGAGGTAGCTGGCAGCTTTCCAAGTCTGTATTTTAAACTCCACGGCCAACTGTGTTAGTAAAACCAGCCTGTCAGGAAATTAGAAAGTCTGACAGCTAAACTTTGTGTCAGTCGTAGTCTTTTTTTATTGGTGCAATCCAATCCATCCAACGGTTGTTGAGATATTTCAGTCTGGACCAAAGTGACGGACCGACATTGCCATCGCATCAGTTAATCTGCTAGCATGGCAAAAAATAAAAGGTTCACAACTGAGTGAAATTAGTTAATTTGTTTGTTTGATTCCGATGAGCTCATGTCTGATTATTCTATGTGTTTAATACAGTCTTGTTTATGAAATGTGATTGTAGTTGAACAGAATGACGCAGACGGCAGTCGCCACTTCACGGATTTGCCAGCTTGCCCAACCAAAAAAAAGGCCGGTAAAGGAGGGTTCTGGCCCCAAATCTAAACCTGTACCCTTGATCCACATACCCTGCAAAGCATCGGCACACATTGAGCTCCTTGCTAGTAAGTCTGCTTAACCATCATGCAATGTTTCTGATGACAGTTTGCTCTATTGTGGCAATTTAAAATTGCATTTGATGACTTTTATCTTCTCAGCCCCTAAACACGACCACCCCAAGTTCCAGGGAGAGCGCTCGGTGTGCTGGCCCGTCTCCAGAGCAGCGAGAAACTGTGTGACCAGCCAGAGACTTCTTGAGCTGTCCAGTCCCAAAGAGCGGAAGGCTCTGTTTGAGGGATACGACCCTTACATAGTTAGCCGGGCAGCCCGCTCTGCCAGCCCCTCGCCTCGGATACAGCAGCTCTGTCTGCCTCTGCCTCGCAAATGTAGCTCAAACTAGGAGGGCGGAAGTATTGATTGTTCTCATTTTCCCCCCTATGATAAAAGTTGTTTCCATAGAATCATGACAAAGGCCTCTTATTTGCTTAACAATACAGCAGCACCCTACCGTATATGACCTGGTTTACTTGCCACCCTGTATTCACTGGACCTACTGAAAACTACAATTTCTACATTTTTAGGATAAAGCTGATATTAAGTTAAAGTATGACGTTGGTTAGAGTTCGGTTTTGGGGCATCAATCAAAATCTGTTGAGTGCAGTGATGAATGCATTACACACATATCTGTAATGCATTTTTAATAGCTATCACATGTGCCATTAGAAAATTATGAACAAGACAGCCTGCCTAATAGCAGGAAGGTCATACTTAGAACATGAAATACAACAAACATCGAGGGAGATATTGTTCACTGCAGCTGAAATTGCTTTGAGACATCCTGTAACAAACATCCTTCAGCGCACATCCTTTACCTCTTAATTGTTTTCTTAGTTATTGTTAACACCAGGCAAAGTGCCAGCAGAGAAAAGTTGGAATATAAATAATACACTTCAAAAGACTAAATGAAACACAACAGCTTTGTACTGAAGTTTACGGGATAAGGACACTCAGATACTTCAACATGTTAGTGAGCCACAGCTGCTGATACTTTACATACAAATTTGGATAGTTCCGGTGTGGGGTTGTATGAGGTATTTATCCAGAGGCAATGTATTACCTACAGTATGGCGGTTGGCACGCCCCCAGTTTGGAGAAGCAGACAGGTACACTTAAACTAGTATGAATTTTTTTTTAGGTTGTCCTTTTTTAGGTGGCTGAAATACATTTAGCTGCAGGTTGTCCAGGTTGGAAATATCTACTCCTGTTTGCTGGTGTGCTGACCACCTATTTACTGTAGGTAAGACACTGACTATGGATAAGTACCTCATGCAAATTATGAAATACGCTACTAAAAGGAGATTTGGGCTCTGTGAACATTTTTAAACGACAGCTGAAAACCTAGACTGATTATTTAGCTTGGCTTTTAATTAATGTCATCCTTATTATTTTCTAATTCTCTCTTTTTTAATTATTATTCTTAATGGTCTCTGCTTTATTTTTTACTTTCACTTATCTATTGTATCATGGACATTCTTTTTATTGTCTAATTGTATTGTCTATTTGCCCTTATTTCAATGTGTTGCATTGTATTTATTGTAAAGCACTTTGAGCTACATCTCTTGTATGAAGTGCTCTATAAATAAAGTCTAGGCTATTATTATTATTATTATTATTGTTATTATTATTATACAACCCCACTTCATCTGAAATCTGAACTATCCCTTTAAGTCATTTTAAGATTTTGTAACATGATCCTGAAATCTATTCTCTTTGTTTAGAACTTTAAATTCAATGTGGATTCAATCATTGTGAAATCAGATCCTCAATTCGGACCTCCACAGAAAGATGTCCGCGCTCCTCCAGGGGACCCCGAGCCTCAGTTTTGGAAGCGCGCGGGGCACTGGCAAACCGCGACTCACGAGGCGGAGCAGATGATTTTACTACGAGCTGAGAGGCTGCTGCTGTTGGATCATCGCTGTGGATGGACTCTGTGAGACGCGCGTGTTGTCCGAGCTCACACCGGTAAGTGATGAGATTTGGGCTCAAATGTTTTCCTGCCACGTGTTTCAATTAACGCTCATGTCTTCGAACTTCTCCGTGAAAGTCTCGCCTAATTGTGGAAAGTTGATCATCGTTACCCGGAGCCTCTGTAAGCCTCTTTAACGTCAATTGCATTGATGATTAACTCTTCAACAAATAGACAAAGGTGGATAGTTCTTGAAAAAATGTGTTTACTTTATAACTCCCCCTCCCTGTTGTGTGGGGAACCTATTGCATTTTTAAGGATACATCTTAACGTTTATTTTAAGATACGTTTTTTTAAATTTAAGTTTAATACAGTTTATTTGTGTGTAGGCCTATTTTTATTTTATTTTAGAGTTTTCTTTAATCATTGGTTGATTGACAGAAAATGAATCTGCAACAATTCTGATAATTTTTTTTTTTTTTTTTCAGGCAAATATACTTGTTGGTGCAACCTCACAAAATTCCTGGCTTTGTTTTATATCCTTACAAATTGAATATAATATGGGGTTCCATTTGTGCCAAAATTATGTCACATGCATTTTATGTTGACTGAACATGGGACAAAACATTTGTCTATTCAGCTTTGGACTGTACTTCAGTTGTTTATTAATTATTTTGACAATCTGATTGTGTATGTTGACTGCGCACCTGACAAAACATTAGTCTGTCAGCTTTAAATTTTGCATGTGTTCCTGATGTGTCGCCTGACTGCGCAATGCTTGTCCTGATATGTCGTTTGATTGTGTTATGAATGCCATTGTGTTCTCCTTGTCATTTGACTATAGCTTCTATTAATCTCATTGCACTTTTAGTGCAATTCAACAACCAGTAAGGCTGTCTTTGTTAAAGTCAGGTTCAGATTTCCTAAACCAGTCAGCTAAATTTAGCTACTTATCTAAATAGACAAAAAACAAGTCATAGAAATAGTAGGCTAGCCTACACTTAATCGATCAGGACATGCAGAAAACGACAAGCAGGCTGAGTAATTGCAGCAGTCCGGGTTTGAATCCAACCTTAGCTGCAGCCACCCCCCCCCACCCAGGCAAAAAAGCCCTCCAAAATATATTTTTTAAAACATTTTAAAAATCTGGTCTAGATGGTAAGCCTAGATTTGGGGGTATGGTTAGGCATTAACCTCTTACGTCAGGAAATTAGTCCTGCAAGAGTTTTTGCCACTGTTTTACGCAAATCTAGGGTTACCTTCTAGACACAACCAAAAAAGCTGAATAGACATAGACAGATGTTTTGTCAGATGTTCAGTCGAGATAGACAGTGCACATGTGACATATTTTCAGCACAAATGGACCCCCGTATTATAATTGTGTTTTGGACTGCTGGTCGGGGGGAAAAAAAAAGAAGAAGATATCATCTTGGAATCAAGGAGTTTGTGAACGGCACTTTCACCATTTCTTTTTGACATTTCAAAGACTAAATGATGCATTGATTAATTGAGGAAATTGTTGATTAATGAATTGATTCATCAACATTTGCAGCTCTAATTGTAACTATTACGTTACCAGTTACCAGTTTATTGGGTGCAATGTTATAATGCAATTTAAACTAGCAGCCGTTCAGAAAATCTGCGGTGGAAAGTAACGTGTACTTTTTTACTTCTGAATAAAGTACCCAACAGTATATAATTATATAATTAACATCACGTTGACCGGATGCAACATGTTGATGCATCAGTAATAATCCTATAATATGATACAGGGCTCATTCTGCTGTCTAATGAGTGCTTTGTACTGAATACAGGATAACGTGGGATTTCTACGTTTATTTAAGTAACAGATCGCAGTATTTTCCCCACCTGCACAAAATTATATTTGTGAAACTTGTAGTTTTAGTACTGTGTCAGTCCTGATTCAACTCTGTTAAACTTTAAATAGGGAGTCTTAAAACAATCCCCCTAAAATGAGTTGGATCAACACCTATCGCAGGTCACCACAATCTGAGTGTTATAGGTTTTACAAAGATTGGATTTACTGCAGAGATTTTACTTTTAATTTAACAGGTGTACCTGATAATCACCTGCTGCTCCCTCATGTTTTGTAGCAACATGATGAATCAGTGCTCTTACACCCTGATTAGGTTTATATGCTGTTAAAGGTAAAAGGTCAAACCTGAAATATCAAATAAATCTTTACTTTGACGGGAGAACCCAAGATATTTTCGACTGGGGTGTCAGGATTTCAATTCTAAATTGAAAATCGACCAAAATGAGCTTGCAATTTCAATTATCAAAATCAAAAGCGGGATCGTCAATTCTTATTTGTTTTTGTTTTTATTATATTTTAAATACATTATTTAAATGGACAATGGCCTTAGTGTGGTAGATTCCATAAATCACACTTGATACGTAGCCTATTTTTTTCAAAGGAGAATTGTGGATGGCAGTTGTCAGGGCATAAAAAACAAAACAATGATCTGTTGAACTTTATGAATCAAGACTCGATAACAATGGCGTAGCAGTCAGTGCTGAAAAAAAAAAAAAATCGAAAGTCAAATCAAATCGCAACATTTTACACACTCAAACCCACCACACCCATGTCAGGAAGTCAAATTGTCTTGACTTGGACAAACTGATGCTTTACATATTTTTTGACACATCTCCTATGTGGCAATGCCAAGGAGGAAAAAAGTGTGAGAACACGTTATAGGGCTCAACACAGTGAAGATGTTAATGTATTTCACTACACACCACAGGAAGCTAAGTAAAATGATGAAATGCAACTACTAAATTGAGTCATTCTAGGACATCCTGCGCTGAGACCCTGTGAATTTTCTTTTTTCAATCTTGACAGCATGCTCTATTTTAAGGCAAGACACCTAGTTTTTTCATGCCCTAATCAATTTTGAAATTTGGGGCTATGTTGCTTCCATAACATATCTTCTTTCAGACGAGTGGAAAACAACATTATTTTACTACACTTCGTCTATTTGAGTCTGTAGATTTCAGGGTTGGGGAGTAATCCAAATATATATATATATATATATATACAAATCATTTTTCACTTTCATAACATTGTGAAACAGGGCATGGCCTTGGCGGAGGTCTGCGCTCTCCGAGTGCCCTTCTAGTTTGTTTTTGTTTTATTTGCTCTAAAATTCATACGAGGCATTTCACATAAACAGATTTGTTTTTTAAAAGTGCAACAATTTGTGCGTGCACAGTGCAGCTGTTATACGACAATGTGAGAGGAGACACACAGCCAGGCACTGACAGACTAATGAGCAGCAAGACCATTTTTAAGTAATCCAAAGTATTTAGAATACATTAGTTAATAGTTATCTAATGGAATATAGTACAAATTACATTTTATGGCATTTACTCAGTAATCTGTAGTGGAATATGTTTTAAAAGTAACGATCCCAACACTGTTTGTAAATAAATAAGTCATTTCTAATAAGTTTGAGTTTTTTTCTGCATTGATTACTTTTAATACTTTAAGGACATTTTCCTTATTATACTTACATGCTTTTACTTAAGTCATATTTTCAGTACAGGACTTTGACTGGAGTATTTTTACAGTGTGATATTATCACAGACACGTGTTGACAGGAGGTTGTTAAATGTTAAATGTCAACTACAAGCCTTTAACTGAAAGTCACCTGATTTATTGCATTTAAAAACAAAAGACAGTCACCTGCTCTCTGGCTCTTTCTAACTGTTTGACCAGATCCTCTCGTTCATGAGCAGGAAAATGTCGAGCGCCGACCTCCTCGTCTCCCAGCCTCTGTTTGGTGATGGTCATCCGTAGAAGCTGTCGGGACAGAGAGACCAAATTAAATTGTACAATATGTGAGTTGTTTTTAAATCGATTCATAACGGGCAAATACTGGAGATATATTCTATAAGAATACAAAAAGATGCACAAAGAGAAATAAACACAACTTTACTGCAACTTTCAGTGTGGTGCACAGTATGTCACGGTACCTTGTTATCACCTTGAGCTTCCAGCAGTCGTTGTTTCAGCTCCTTCACCTCCTCAGAGAGTTGACTGCTGTTTTCTCTGGAGTCTCTCAGCAGCTGGGCTAAATTCACCTGAAGAAGAAGAAGACGTCAACGTGAGGTCACTCGAGCTCAATTCAGCCGTTACATAAATATATCCACAACTGATGTTTAAAGCTGTAAAGCAGTGGTTCCCAAACACTAGGGGTCGCCAAAGCTTCACGGGGCGTTTCTTGATTTTAAAGGAATACTTCACCTCCAAAATTATAATTTGTACATCAATTCACCCAGTGTTACCTTGAATTCCTAAAGAAATCCAAGAAAATTCAGGGGCTGCGTTTGATAACAGTAAAACTATATCAACATCTGTTTACAAACTCTCACACAACTTCAGTTCAGTATAATCCAAGTCTCATTTCTCCAGCTGTATGCTCAGTACTTCCCCAAAACATGCATTTTTGCTAAAACCTTACTTTTTAAAACACTTCCTCGTCTTGTCCAACGAGCACAGAGCTCGTAGTGCACCTGAGACTTGGATTATACCGCACGAGTTGTGTGAGAGTTTTGATATAGTTTTTCTGTTGTTAAACACGGCCGCCTATTACTTCAATTCATCGAGAATCGTCTCCGCTTTTGGATTCTTTGTTCACCGTGGAGGCACGCAACAAAAACAAGGTTTTCTTCACAACTTCAAGGTAACACTGGGTGAGTAACTGATATACAAATCATCATTTTGGGGTGAAGTATTCCTTTAAGGGGTGTAAGACAACTTTTTCTTTTTAAATATAAAGTTGCCCTATATATCTCAGCATTTTGTTCATTTTTTGTGAAGAAAACTATTTTTAAAGTTTGGATTATTATTTAAGATATAAACTAAAAGAGCACGGTGAAGAACACAAGCTGTATTCACAGAGCCTTCCCTCTCTGGTAAACATTCCTCATTCTCATTCATTAGAAAAGTCAAAACAACCAAAGAGCTAACAGAACAATGACCAAGTGTCGGGGAGAAGAAAACGCTGAATTTGTGAAAAAAAAAGAAGCCTATTAAGTATGTTAAATACATAATACAGACAGAGACATTGTGTTGAAAGTTCCTGAAAATAACAGGAAATCTCTGATGCAATATTCACAGGAAATAATCTGATTAAAATTCCTCTGTCCTCAGAGGATAAATCGTCTATTAAAAAACCTGATGGGTTCCGAGACTGCCAATTCAGTATCTGACCAAATGTGTTTTTGCACAACACTATGATGTTGTTGCCCTTTTGGATATAAAATGTCATCCCTTCATCATTTTATCCTATTCAAGATTTGTGTGAAATGTTGTCATATTTAGTGTATGAATTCTTGAGTTATGGCCAAAAATGTGTTTTGTGAGTGAATTCTGGGTATTATTACTTAGTCATTTAGAGCCTATGTGTAAAGCTGCAAAATGCAATTTCAAGGAGCCTTTTCTAATGTATTTATTTACCACATTATGCATTTTTGTTAGACAGTGTTAAAATCACTTACTTGATTTCTTTTCTCGGGAGGCAGAGATGGATCTCCATCCTATTAGTTATAAAAACAAAGGGAATTGCCATTAAATGCAACATCTCCAAAATGGAATAGTGCACAATGACAATTTTTATTCTCCATTGTTCTGCCTGTTATAACGCCTGTGATGCATCTGTACTGGAGGAGCTTACAATGAGTTCTCTGTACTTCTTCTTGAGTCCCTGGTGTCGCTCGCGGAGCTGATTGGCCATCAGTTTGTACTGATCCCTCTCCTGCTGGCAGCTGTCCAACTCTTTGGACAGAATCAGGAGAGCTTCTTTCTTACTCTCCAACTTACGCTTACAGACGAGGAACTGCACATAAGAGAACAAATGTTTTACAAGAGAGAGAAAAAAGTTAAAGGCTACAGGTAGGCAGTGTCATCCCCCAAACGCCAGAAACGTAATATTATTTTAACCAGGGTTCCCACACCTTCTTAAATATCATATTCAAGGACTTTGCTTGAAATCAGAGCGCATAGATCGACTACATGCCTGGGAGCAAGGCATGAAGTTTATCTACCGGTGTATGCACTCTGATGTCGATCAATCAGTAGGTGAAAAGTTGACTCCATCACACACTCTTTTGCATAGTGAGGAAGAAATGTATGAAGAATTGTATAAAGAAATAAATATGTTTGGGGAAATAAAATAATCTAGAAAATAAATAAATGGGAGCATTAAATAGAAAAGTAAATAAATAAATCGGGGAATTAATACAATGCTAAATAAATAAATAAATAAATAAATAAGGAAAGATTTTACATTTTATCAATTAATTGATGCCTACATTTATTTTAAATATTATTTTTGGTACATTTAATGGCAAATTTATTTATTTATGAAGTAATGTATTTATTTTTGGCAGGTTCTGTCCTCCATAAACATGAGTGTGATCATAAACTCATCATGAGCTCTCATCTAAATGTATTGATTGTGACAGATTTTCTGTAATAATAATAACAACCTGTGAAAAGTCAGTACACCTGCAGTCTGGCGCATGTATAGTTTTACTGTCTCATCCTCTTTGTATGGCACCGGGCTCTGCAGGTAAACAGGATCTACAAACATCTACTTCCTTATAGAGAAACTAAAGCAGCTGAGATGTAATCCTCTTTACTCTGTTTAATCTGAAACAACATCGTTAACAGTCTGTGGGTGCAGAGAGGAGACAACACTCAGCATGTAAAGAGTGAAACAACACGAATGTAGCGCTAATGTGGTAGTTTGGTGCACAAACATGAGTGCAGGTTTTGATCCTCACCTCGCTGAGCAGCCCCTGCCAGTCGCTCTCACTCCTCCGGGACGGATCCATGTCTCGCGCGCTACAGGGGGGAAAAAAATATGAATAATGACGCAAGGTGAGTTTCAAACAAGCATCACCATGTTGTGAGCAGATTTAGATACAATTCGCATCATCAAAACGGATTAGCTGATCACGGAAGACGAGCTGCGTCACTTCCGCCCGTCCCCGACGTCAGAGACGCGTCACGACGCATTTGGAAACCCTCGTAAATTTGATAATTAAAGCTTTTTGTAATGAATTTCGCCTGAATATATATCTGCAAATGAACTGCTGAGAGGCGTAGGATTGTACAATTTAATATAATTCGAGACAGTTTATATTTATTTATTTATTTATTATATTGTTTATTTAATTTATGCACTTTAATTATTTTTTTTATTAATTTTTTTGTTTAAAAGAAGAAAAAAAAAAGTAATATATATTTCATTTTTCTACTTAGACATAACAATTGTGATAGCCTACTGCATTTTAACCTGCCTTGTTGTTTGTACATTTTGGTGAAAGAAAATGATAACAGCTCTGACTGGTAATGGTACTAGGCTATATCTGTATGGAGACCTACATTCTTAAGAAATAATTAGCCTATGTTTAATGAATAGGACAATATGAAATATATCATATATATTATCATAAAGTTAATTTTCTCCTGATCTGTCCATCTGAAAAATGTAATTTTATTGTTTAGATTAGTGTTTAGATTGTTCAGCAGATATGTGGCTTCTTGTGAAAACTGGGTCCAATATTTACTTTGGTGACTATGGGGCGAAAGGAT
>JAOVVB010235836.1:0-23211 GCA_028570985.1 Heterobranchus longifilis | reverse complement strand
AGCCCTTTTTCAGATTTTTTTCTTTTTTAAACTTTTTTTTTGTGAAAAACCATGTTAAACAAAATATTAATCATGGCAGAGTATTTTTTACATACTTTAAAATGTGTCTGGAGGAGGATTTTAAGTCACTGCTGTGCCCTAGTCGTCAAAATACACAAGCAGCAGTTCCTTCTTTCATGCTCAGTGCAGATCACTGACCTGGCCCATTAATCTCTACACCAACTGTGTGTTAGCAAACCATAACTCACTGAAGGTCAAGAGCCAGTAAAAGTGCTTATGAAGCACAATCTGAATCAGAAAGAGCAGGGAGTTCTCTCTCTCTCCACACGTGACGATGAACGTGTGGTATCAACTCGTCAGACTCCTGACGTTTCTGCTCTTTTTCGAATAAGCTCTGCGTTGGATTTTTTCCAGACTTCCTCAACCTCTTTTTAACTCTTAATGTAATTTTGTTTATTCCCCGTGAAATATCTAGTGAAATAAAATCATGTGAACACAGAAATTAAACAAAGCTAATTCCCTAATTAAACAGAATGGAATGTGGGGATAGCAATGCTTTTATTGTCAAATTAATTTAAAAAAGCATTTATTTTGATTATGCTGAATAGAGTCTTGGTTGATTGAACCCAGAAAAAGACATGAGTCAGGATCACCCGCTGCTCACTGAGACACAAAGAACAAAGTGGATTCAAGCTCTTCTTTTCTCCGCAGGTGCTAAATCCAAAGAAAAAAGGAAAGAAGAAGAAAAAGTACCAAAACTCAGGAACGGTGAGTCAACAGTTTATGCAGTTTTCACTCATGCTTTAACACTGATACACCAAAGCCCTTTGCTTAATTCAAAATTGCTATTCATAGTGATTTATTTATGAATTTCCAACCTCGACATTGTGTACAATACCAACAGGAAGTGACAATGATGTCAAAAAGACGTCAGGGAATCACTAATATATCACTTCACTTTTGAACCTCAAATTGTCCCGGTTGCTTCAAACACATTTTGTTTACAATATGTGCCTTCAGGTTTTCATTGAATTACATTTATTTATTTATAAAGGGCAATGCACATTAGTCAACATTACTGTAAATGGGCTAGTCTTAGCCAGCTGGCTAATTTCCAACTGTAGTCCTTTGGTGAGATGTTTTGAGACCAGAGCAACAGGAAACAGCAAGACATTAATACAGAAATACGTCAACATTCAGTACAGTAGTTGCATGTAGCCATGCAAGCAACACAAAGAAACAAAGCTGATTGTAGCCATTTTGACACATGCAGACATGTAGAGCAGCAGTAAGCAATGCTACATAAAATTAAAAGATGCAATTAGTAAAATAGTGATATGACCCACAAACTGAGTAGCTATTTTGCTTTATTTACACTTTTATGTCTTGTTGTCTTTCATCCTAACACAGCAACACTGAGAAATGTTGTGCATGATCAGATTTGGTACCACACATATATCCATATTGTACAGAAGTGAAAAATCACAAATTACAGCTAGATTACCAACCAGGCAAATCTGGTAACTGCCCTGGGCCCCCAGACATCCAGGGGCCCCAAAAAAAGTTTTCAGCAATGTAGACGCATGAGTTTGACACCATTGTTTTGCAAAGTGCAACTGTCAGAAAAACATGCCGACATCGATGAAAGGAATTGGTAAGCTCGGAGGTATACAGTTCCGATGGACTGGACAATTTGGAACCGGTTCTCAACTGGAACCAGTTCTTGATTACCATTTCTATATGGAGCCAATGGGATGACGTCCTTTTGTAGGCCAACCCGGAAATTAGCGTCGCCATGGGTTCCCTCGTCAAAAAGCCTATGGGATTTTTGCATTGGATTTTGGATCATTGGAGAAAATAAGCTCTGTGGTGAACAAGTTTTTGAGTTTATGATACTTGCACGTTTTGTTCAGCAAGATAATCTCTCCATATATGAACACCACTTGTATGATTTTAGAAGCCTAAATGCAATCGGCATTAACAGACTTTGTTCAAACTGTAAAAGTGTTTTTTGTCTTATTCCTGCACTTTTCCTGTCTGGCAGGTCACCCTCCTGTCCTGCCTGGTGGACACGGAGCTCTCCTTCCTGGACTACATCCGAGGCGGGTAAGTTCACAATAAATGGCCACGTACGATTATGCAGAGATTAAGCAGCAGCATTACTCTCATCATGAAATCCAGAGTCACGACTTGTGATGTTGTGTAGACTCAGCTGACAGGATTACCGCACCGTGTTTACCTCACGGCTCCAATATAAAGACTGACAGCTGCCGATAACCCGCTGCTTAATTGCTCGCTGCTGCAAGCTTTGAAACATGCTGTGGTATAATCTAGCATGATTGATGGTTCCACGATACTCCTTACGTGATTCGTTTTCTCTTGTAGGACTCAGATTAATTTCACAGTGGCAATTGATTTCACGGCATCAAATGGTGAGTGTTTTAAAGCTTTTGCTCTTATCGTTGAAATCCCTTAAGTGTATCAAACAGATAAAACTTTGGTGTTTAACACTCAGATCTTTATTTGGTGTGAACTCTTTAGTGATTCTTCATCAGTCAGTTTTAATTGACTTATTCTAATGACACTTCAGCTCCTTTTCCTCAGCTGCTAGAGACAAAAAAAAAAAAGCAAACCAGCTGAAAGTTGGACAATTATTTGAACATTATTTGTTACTTTGTAACTTCTAAGCTCAGTTTGAAGTTCAATTTGTCCAATTTGTGCCTCAGTGTAGCTGGAAACTCATTACACCCACATTTCTCAAATTACATTTCCAGTTCACATTGTTGTCACCATGTAGTCCGTGTTTATGAAGCCCCACAGGTAAACAGCAGTGCATTTGTCAGTGACAACAAAGTTAACGACAAACAAACAAAACGAGCAATTCTGCACAGAAGACTTTGTCACAGAAGAGTGATGTTCTCATTTCAGTGAGAGACAATTTAGTCAGTTAATATATGTAATGCAATTTTGGAGACATCATTATGTCGCAGGAGAAATGGGTGGCTCTCTTTACTGCCATCAAATCAGTTTTCCACATTCCCATCTTTGAGAATGGCGGAAATATTAGTGATATTATGCATATAATAATTACATTCCAAGTTTTTATTTGAGCCCCATTTGCAAAACTGCTAACAGAAGTTGTGGCAAAATATAACAACTTTCTAATTTTTTTTATGATATTCCACAAAGCTGTTCTTATACATTTATTGCATATTAAAGACCAATGCTGGCAAAGTTAACCTTATTATAAAAACAACAACAATGAATTGATCCTACTGTATAACAAGCATTGTCTCATCTGTGTAACCTGAGCCTGATACATCTTATTCCTCTGTGCATAGAGCTGCATGATAAATAAACTATGAAAACACATTGATGTGACACTCTGTTGCACCGGGTAACATGTTCCTTCTTTATGATGAACACGGGAGCTGTAGTTTATTTTGATTAAATCCCACATACACCTCCCTGCTGCTGGAAATACTCACCAGAGCACCAAACGTGTATTAATCTGCAGCCATTTAACTATTTTCCCCTGTTTGAATAATGCAAAAAACTACAATGAACCTTTAAAAAAAAAAAAAAAATGAAACATGTCTTCATATATAGACATGTGTATTCATGTCTTTAGAAAGAATTAATGGGTTTGGGGCACCCAGTAATGTAATAATTTCCTGAAAATCTAATAAAATTTGCACTTAACCTGATATTGTGATAACATTTATGGGTGCGATTGTGTAAAAGTAAAAAAAAAAAAAAATATTCAAATTCGATTGAGGCAGTCAAGGACAACTTATCCATTTTTTTGAGGAGTTGGACAATATACTCTCCGACCGTTCTGCTCTGGACTGGAGGACAGAGATCCGATCTCAATGAGGATAATGAGAATGCATTAAAAATACCAGGTGTGAACACAAAGAGTTTATTATCCAGATAACATATCCAGATACAGATCACATTTAATACCAGGTGTAAACAGGAAGAGACACTTGATTCAATAAAAAGCACTGTCGACTCGACATTAGCCATCTTCTGGTGGTGTCTAATCAAAGATCCTCTCTGGTCCAATCAGCATGGGTATGGGCGGGCTCATTTCTCAATGATGGAGGCATTTTAGTTTAATGCATCCCTGATAATCAACATGCAGTCAGCACATTTTATTACATTATTGGGCCTCATTACAGATTTCGAGCAGGTTAAGTGCAGATTTGATTACATTTTCAGGAAATTATTACATTATTGGGTGCTACAAGGCTGAATGCTACAGACAGGGACAAGTCATAATATAGAACAACACCAGTCTTATGCTGTATTCACATGGATTCAGGCAGACAGACGGCACCTTTTGGACGGCATGGGAAAAACAAACAGTCTGAGTGGCAGGACGGCAAAACGAAACACGCATGACAAATATGTTGCTATGGTGATGTCATATTGTTTACAAAGAATAGAATAAAATATATTAGATACAATTATTTTGTGTCTATTTTTTAATGATGCATCTATCTTCTTGTAATATCTCGGTAGGATTTCATTTCTTGTGTGAGGGAGCAAGTCAAGTCAAGTAAAATGTATTTTGTCCCCGTGGGGCAGCTGGAGCAGTGAAAAGCATAAATCAACAAAAATCAATAATCACACAATACATAAAATAAAACAGTAAAAATCACATATGTCAGGCGTGGTGGGGTGGACAGGCTTACACTACCTTTTGCTGTTGGACATACATGACATCCGGTTGTAAATACCACCACAGAGGACAGCAAAAAGATCATTTTAATTTTAGATGGCAATGCCGGTATTTTGACCGTTTTTTTATCGTTGATGGTAACTTTATAAACAGTAATCTCTCATCCACTCAAATGACATCCGGTTTGCCGTCTGCCTGACTCCAGGTGAATGCAGCATTATCCTTTAATGTCGAGATTTTGGATGTACTTGCATGTATTTATCTTTATCTGTTCTGCAAATGAAGCCTGACTTTTGTTTTTACCATTGTTATCATTCCTTGTTTGTAATTTGGATTTTCTAGAGCACCTTCTTGCATTTAAGTAGTTCAGGTAGTTCCTCTCGCTGAGGTTTGAGGCAGCCAGTGAGATTATTTCTGCCTCCAGAGCAGTTGCGCCTTTGAGAAATGTTTGTGTAACTAAAACTCCAGTCTGCGTTTTAACCCCCTTCCTCCCACTCCCCTCCTTTTTTTTTAATTTGAATATGACTCGCAGCCCAGGGGGAGCAGGCGTAATTACACTTTGATGCTGATGTGTGTTTTATTGTGTTGAACCATTCGGGTCCCAGGCAACCCGTCCCAGCCCACCTCGCTCCATTACATGAGCCCATACCAGCTGAATGACTACGCCATGGCACTGCGGGCCGTCGGAGAGATCATCCAGGACTACGATAGCGACAAGTTGTTTCCTGCGCTGGGCTTCGGTGCCAAGCTTCCCCCAGACGGACGGGTCTCACACGAGTTTGCCCTGGTGAGGAAAAAAAAACCTTCTCCCGTCATTTGCATCATCCAAACATCCAGCCATCCACACAAATCTTCCAATCATTCCAAATATACTGTAGGTACATACTGTATGAACACTCCACCAGGGCAGATTTGGCAGGAAGTTGTAGGATTGATTTTAAATATATTGTTTTATGGCACAAAGCAGGACACTTTTCTTTCAGTGCTAACAATGCTAAAAATGTTGAGTGATAGAAGTAATAATATACAAATGAAACAAGACTCTAGCAGCTCTGTGACACTGTAATGTAGACACAGCTTTGCTTTGGACAATTTAAAATTTAGACTTGATGATGGGGAAAGATGAGAAGTCATGAGGATAAATTGTCTGGGAACCATAAACCCAAAAGCTAATTTCTATGAGCAGAATGCAAAGGAGTTCGGATGGTTTAATTTGTCACATGGTTTTGCCCCGTGAGGTGAAGCCTCAGCGTTCTGCTGCAAAAAGAATGAACGCGCTCGCTATTATGGTTTTTATTTTAGATTTGATTTAAACAGGATCATGCAAACAAGGATCTCCCGCTGCCGTCCGTGCGAGGTCTGTTTTCATAGGGTTAATTTCTTGATGGAAATTATACCAAGATATGACATGTCATTTGATAACTCTAAAATATGGAAATCATGCACACAGTACTGGATTAGCTGTGTCCTCCATTCAACACCATCAGCATTCAACCATGTATCTTTTCATCCTCCACCCATCCATCCGTACGTACGTCCATACCACTCTGCCAGTGTCAATCGCTCCGGGGCTTTAGACGTCCTGTCCACTCCTCAGCCACCCATAATGCTCTCTCCGGTCTACTGTCACTTCCAGATGTTGCTCCAGAGGCATTTACAGCCATTACAGCTGCTCAGCGTTGGGTAACAGCCTCCCCAGAGGCGCCAAACCTCCAGACAAGACGCATATGCATTAATCTAACCATTAAGGATTTAACTTAGTCATCTCTTAAAGAGGAAGGCTGCAGCTGTGTAGCCTCAGTGGGAGAAAACCACCACTGAATCCGACGTAATTATGCAAGCTCCATTTACAAAGCAAAGGAGTCTCATGTGCTCTGTTTGTACTCATGGGCAACCATGCAGCGTTAGTCAAGATGGTTTCATACTGAGATAATTAGAAAGCCCATAACATACGGCTCACTTAAATAACGTATTGTTTACTTCTTTTTCAGTTTCTTTAGGATATCTTAAATCCAGTCAACCAGACATCGATTTTGATATTTTTGTCAAAGGATGTGGTGGCTGCAGAGATTCAAAAAACACTGCAACAACTTTTGTTCAACATCTTAAAGGGATAGTTTGGATGTTTTGAAGTGAGGCTGTATGAGGTACTTATCCATTAGTCAGTGTATTACCTACAGTAGGCACGCCTCCAGTTTATAGAAGCAGAGTCCCGACATGGAAGCTAAGTACTGCTGTGGACGGGGCCACACAGATAAACTTATTTTAGCCACCTAAAAAAAAAATCTATATCAGTTTAAGTGTACACTATATTTATAATATTTTCACCGACAAACTTTCCGAAGGGGTTACTCTAGCCATTATATCGCTCTTTTCAAAGCCACCAGAATCCTTTGACAAAAACACAGGAGTTGCTTGTCTACTGCTGCAGTGAGTTTGTTTGTGTTATTGTGTGACTTTGGTGTTTTAAAAGGTTAAGGAACTAGGGCTGCACAATATATCTTTTTTTTTAATCGTCATCTCAATATCTGCTTATGCAATAAACATATCGCGAAAGACACTCAGGGATTTTTTTTGTTAGTTTATTTTTTAATTCAACAAGCAATTTGTTGTATTTTAGCAGTATACTGTACACTAAGTATTCACTAAGTAATATCATTATCGGAATATTCATTGTTATCGCACATCATATATTTTCCTCATATTAGGAACCAACAAAACTAACAAACAAACTAATTGATCAAGGCAGTAGTAGACCAGCAACTCATATTCTGTGAGATAAAATCACTGTTTTTTTCAAAGGTGGTTTTGAAGAGAGCGATATAACGGCTTCAGTTCCCCGTCGTAAAGTGCTGTTTGATGACAAGGTAAAGCTGTGGAAATATTGTAAATATCATGTACACTTAAACTGATTAGGTGGTCCTTTTTTTTAGGTTGCTAAAATACGTTTTGCTGTGTGACCCCCATCCACAGCAGTACGTTGCTTAGCTTCCGTGTCGGGACTCTTCTAACTGGGGGCGTGCCGACCATCATCTACTGTAGGTAATACACTATGGATAAGTACCTCATAAAACCCCACTTCAAAACATCGTAACTATCCTTTTAAAACAAGAATTTACTTTAGAAGCCAATGGCTGAGCTTCTCTTAGAAAAAGTCATTCTAAGACAAATGTTCTGTCCTCTTGTAACCTCTGGTGCAAACAAATTATATCTCAGCACAATGGATTTTTACAAAAAAATGCTTCTCCTGGTATCCATTCCTCATGCAGAGTTAAAAATGTGGAATGGTTTGCCTCGGGATGTTCTTTACTGAAATGCTGCAACAGGAGAATTAAACTGTCAACATTTCCCTAAAATATGTGAAATATGTTTAATGTAAGATTGCATTTGACGTCCTTAAGGGCTTACAACCCTCTAGTGCCTCTTGTACTAGGTAATGTGTTTTGATAATATTGGAGTATTATTGATGTTTTGGCCCTCAGGTGGCCATTTTTGATGTCTCATAGTATGCCTGTAATCCTGTTATCCTGCAATTTGCAGCCAAAACATGCCTGTTTTGAAAATAAAATATAATTCCATAAAGGGACACACAATCTTTTTTTTCTCCTTCAGGGTAGCACTGTTCTTATTATTTCTTTTAGCTCCAATGTCTCTGAATATCAAAACAAACTATGTTCAATTTAATTTTAACTTTGATGCATAGTGGTAAAATGTCCCAGGTGTACCACAGAGATGTAATGTAAGCACGTTATTCTAATTGCCTTTGAAAACACATTTTTCAACATATTAGCTGGCTGACATTAAATCAATGATGGTGACTCACTGCATGTAAACTAACTGTTAGCTGTTGGCATGTAGTGAACACCTAAAGCAAGAAAGTGGCTGAAGATTGTCCTGAAGGAGAAAAGCTAATATGTAATCTCTGTAAGTGGGGTTTTGCTTTTTTTTTGAGTTTCAGAAGTTAGATTAAAGTGTAATCAAAGTTATAGGCAACAGAATCAGACCGTTGTCTTTTACTTTGTTTTCGTACACAAGGAAAAGAACTTAGGGTCTCCAGCTTGGAATAAATGTGCAAAGTGAGATTAATAAAGATTAAAGGCTTTCTCGACTCGGCAGAATTGGGTTGCAGCAGCTGCAGCAGACATTTGATGCAAATATTAGAGCTTCTTCTGACACGGATTAGTAGACAAGATATTCATGTTTGGAGTTAGCTGTTAAAAATCTGCTTTTTTTCTGGAAATATACTTGCTGTTTGACCATCCGTTTGCGTAGACATCGTGTCCAGAACGAACACAATGAACGGACAAAACGGATGCAGAATACGCAAGGCAGCATCATGCGTTCGCATATTTAAAAGTAAGTATATCTCCGGCATTGCACATCCCCATTAAAATATATACCTTAAAGCTGGGGTAGGCAGTTCACAACAACGTTTAAGCATATTGTATTTCAAGTGGTCTGAGAGAAAACTAGTCTTCTGCAGCTCCTCTTGACTCTCTTTTCAGGCTTAAGAAAATCTAGCCTGTGACGGGAGCCAATCACACATTTCAGAGAGAGAACCTTCCTATTGGCTGTTCTACAAATGTAGATGCACGTGCACATCCCTTCAGATGGTGAAACCCTGATTCAGTGGTGGAAAATCCTGCAGAAAAGGTTGCCTACACTGCAAAGCAATCCAAAAAAGCAAGACACACTTATCAAAAGAGTCTACAAAAAAGAGTCTGACAATAAACGCAAGGAATGTCAATATCGGTGAAGCATTTCAGAGATGGAGAGAAAAATATTTCTAATAGTTTAGCTTTTTGCTAACCGTAGCTAATGGCTCACGGCTGCAGTTAATTGAACTTCATGTTGATGTAGCTAGAGTCTTGAATCACAGTATGTCATCTCAAAGAGCTTTACAGGCCCACTAGTCTCGCGTAGCCAGACCTATCTCCACAGCACTGTGTCCGTGCTGGGGGGGAGGTCTGGATTGAATAGCTTTCACTCTGATATAGTGGAAACAACTCCCTGGCTTGTTTGTATTTCTTTAAACCAATCACAATCATCTTGGATGGCGCTACGTCCCGGCTGCAGCGACGGGACTTTGAGAACCACACGGAAGGAAGGAGGGACTTCCTCCGGCTGGGGGTCTCCTCCCGGCAGAAGTATAAGGCTTTATGCCGACACTGCTTACACAGCAACCCAGACTAGAAACAGGACGGTAATTCTCATAGAATTGATTAGGACAGAAAGGGGAGAGCTGCAGGGGGGGAGGGCTGTATTTTCAAATTCTGGCAGTTTCCTATTCCAGAAAAGTACCTACCCCAGCTTGCATAATGATGTCCATCATTAATTAAATTATATTACAGGATACTAAAAACTTCCAAGGAAAATGTGTGCATAAGACATATTTTCATTTCTTAATTATATACAAAACTGAATGATCAATACCCTTTGCAGTCAGGCTCTGTTGTCTTAAATTAATGTATTTTATTACTGTACTGGTAGCAGCATAGTGTCAGCTTGCCAACCCCCATTTCCACTAGCTTAGTTATGAGAGCAAAGTCATAAAGAGGAGTGTTTATGGCTCTGTGTAACTATCTTGTCACACAAATCTAGTCAAAGCCAGTTTCCCACAAGCATATCTCAGCCCAAGACACCCTAAAGTGTTCTACTCTTTACGACTTAGAGAGTCTGAACCTTCTCTCAGCGATTCAGAAATGTTACATTTCCATCATTTTTTAATGTTTATTTCTTTCCTGTTTTTCTGCAGAATGGTAATCCACAGAACCCATACTGTAATGGTATCGAGGGGGTGATGGAAGCCTATTACCAGAGTCTCAAGTCTGTGCGTCTCTACGGGCCCACCCACTTCTCCCCTGTTATTAACCACGTGGCCAGGTAGGTCCACTGTAATCACAGCCACACACAAACATGTAGGCAGACACACACACACAAAATGTCATGGAATACAATGCCGCCAGTTCCTGTAAGATCAATCGGCTTTGGTGAAATTGCAGCCGTGTGTGTGGGCTGCTGGACGGCAATCTGTGACGCAAAGGGAGGAGATTAAAATAAATGTGCTAATAGCTCCGTCACCTAAGAGGAATCAATACTCACTGTGGTGGTTTGGATATGTGCCACAACCGCAACAGTCCTTTAGAAGCTGACCAGTCTGCAGGATGACTGGTGCAGCACAAGACACCGATAAACAGTAGAAGAAACAGCGCTGTGAATCACCTCTCACCATTTCACAAATAAACAGTAAATTAATCCTTATAGACACAAGTAGAAAATATGTAGGCCCTCAACAAACCATTATTCCACTGTTTTAAATATTTAAGGTGAGGCACTTCATGGTCAATTTTGAGATTTTTGGCTACTTTGCTTCCGTAACATGTCCTCTTTCAGAATTGTGAAAAGAAAACATTTAAAATACACATTTAGGTGTTTATTTTACTACACTTTGTCTATTTGCGTCTGTAGATTTCTCCTAAATTCACCAAAAGTGAGCATTAGATAATGCCTGATTTGCATAGTTAAACATGCAATTTCATAAACCATGTAATACCAAAAAATAATTATCTTAATGTAAGTAATCAACTGGAGAAGTTTCATGCTGATAGCTGTTTGGTGACATTTTACCATATTTACCTGTCGTGTCTTGCAACATGCATGGGATTTTACATGTTTTTTTTTTCATATCTATATCCAGAAGGGTTATACAGAGGGGTCTGTTCATATATATTTCATAGCCTGATTTATGCAACATTTTATTCCTAAAAACATGTTGAAAATAGATTTTTCCTTGTTTTTTTACAGCTGTTGACAGTATTTTCAGATGTATGGAGTGATAAAAAGATATCCAAAATCCCCTCAGTACAAACCTTTGACTCTAATATGTCAACAAAATGAAACAAGGATTTTGAACCTGGCTTTATCCAAAATATTCAAATTAGCACATATTTAATAAGATAATGCATCATCATTTGCATATTTAAACATAAAATGTCAGAAAACTTCTAATACAAAAATAATTGTCTTAATGTAAGTAATCATCTGGGGACGTTTTCATAATATCTATTTATTAGTTAGATTTCTTCCCTATTCACCTTAAAATATGAATTTGCTTTCATCAGGCGGAGATCACGAAATGTGTGGTGAAGAAGGATCTCACCCCCGAGCACCACTGGCTGTCGTCTGTCCTGGAGTCCCTGAAGTACTTCCTCACTACAGTGTACGTCTACATCATGAAGGAACCATGAATCATCATTGATTGACACGAGATTGAATTCTCAGACTTGTCAATAATCGACGGAGTGGAGACTGTCGCTGTGCACTGCCCGCCAGCAGAAATCAGTCTGTCGCTGAATGGCCATTAACAAATGTTTCATCAGCATCGTGTTTGTGTGTTGTCTCGCTGTCGGATACGTCGACTGCCCTTCATCCAAAGAGTAGTCCCGCTGATGTTTAAGAGCATAAATGGCAACGAAAACAAACAAACTCTTCTGCTTTCACGCTGCAGTGAATCAGTAATGTGTGTAACTGTGATGGTGTTGGGGTCGAATGTGAGATAAAATGTCGGATGCTTTGATTTGATGTTTGTCTCAGAAAATCTACCTGAAGGAATAATGAAGGTGAAGGTTTGTAACAAGCTCAGCTGGCTGAGTTTTCAGAGTCTGAGAAGGACACATGATGAATCTTTATGGGTTTGATTTCACGATGGTTTTTCACCAAAGCACAAGCAGTGTCTCTTCCCAAATAAGATTAAACTTTCTGCTGCAGTTTTAGACGCTGTTGACCAAGAAATGTTGGGTCTCGTTTTTTTGCCAAAGAACAGAGGAATGGTACAAACTGCATACAACATTTTTGGTGCAAAAAATCTCTAGTTTTATTTTATTTATGATTTTTTTCCCCTATTTTGATTATGACTTTGAATCCACTGCAGTAGAAAGACAACGGCTCTTCAGGATTGTGCGGTATGCTTGATGATTGTTCACAGTGTTAATTTATAAATGTGTTTTTGAATGGTTTTTTTTTAAATCCATAATAAACTTAACAAAATCTTCACATACTTATTATGTTGATTCTTTTAGAATACTGTATCCCACTGACCTGACGGGTTTAAAGCAGGGCTTTGTTTCATGTCATACCTCTGTTCCCCTCGGTTACTGTCACCTCTGTAAAGAAGCCAAAGAATACTTGCAAAAAAAGTCATAGAATCATATACTTGATGCTGTAGCACTGTAATGCACACGAGCATCAATGACAATAAGTGAATTTCATTAACATCATTTGTGTTGAACAAATCCAATGACAGAACAAGAAGCTTATAATCATTAAGATACTCAAATAAATGAAGACAAAGTAAAAACAAATAGGTGAAATAACTTTATTTCAATGCAGCCAGTACCATCTACATGTACAACTATGAGCTGGTCTACTGAAAGACTAACAAAACATGCTAAAACACGTGACGTTAACTCTTTGAATCTCATGTTTATTGGCTTAAACCACAATAACACACAGTATAACAAGAACTCTCAAGAGCTTTCAATCTTAAAATAGTGCAATGAAAATTAAAGATAACAGGACACTGTCTGTACGTAACATTAATTCGTCAGTGCTTTATAAGCTTTACCGCTCCAATATTACACATCCAGACAATAAATATTAAGATAACGCCAGCACCCATACTCACCCAAGGCCATTAAGTGCAATAAGAAATCTTAATTTTCTTTTTAGAATAAAGGTTCCCTGTGGAGTTTGTGGTTTCACTCTGTTCCACTCATCTACAGGGAAGAAGACGACGGTTTGCAAGTAAACATGGATGTAAATAATACAGGATTTAAAATACTTTGTCTTGATGTTTAACAAACGCGTCAAGTGCATTTCCTTCCTCATAGAACACAATGTTTGTTTACAAGAAAACTCCACAGGGCCCCTTTAATTTTTTAATGTGACTAACTCTACATCTGTCTTACTGTAGTGCCTAAACAACGCTTAGTTATTAATGTATGTAATGTATTAATGTACGCCATAACCAAAACTGTTTACATGATTATCTGACTAAAACGTAATTATTGATTAAGCCCCCCCTTTTTTTTAGCAACATTTATCTTTCCTCACCAAAGCATCTCTATGTAAAAGAAGCGTGGAGGCTGTTGGGTCAACATGACCGACGGTAGGTGATGTGCAAGTGCTGCATCAGTGGCTGGTTGTCTGTTGCCATGGAAACGGTCTGCTCCAGCCTCCCGTCTGGACGGAGCTGAAACACTCGAGAAATCTGAGCGATGGAAGAGAGCAGGCGAGGTCAGCGGCACAAAAGGAAGCCAAGTATTTTATTAGATTGAGTTCTGTTGATGCTTTGTGGACTGTGTGGGCAGTAATATTACACAGATTTGATTTTAACAAATAAATGAAGTAAGTAATATTCAATTAAATTCAGACAACTTATTTAATCCCACTAGGGGCAATTAGTTATGAGCAGCTTGTACAAAAACACAGTAACATACAACAACATACAAACAGACCAATACACCAAGGAGCTAAAATGTAGAATAAAAATCTATGAATACATAAATAATGTTTATGGATTTAAGAGTCATATTGCAGAGGGGATAAACAATTTTGAATGTTGGTTAGTTTTGCAAGCAGGTAAAGAACAACGACGCTCTGATGGCAACAGAAAATTCACAAGCAAGACCATGATCCGAAGAAGCCAAAATGCTCGCTGGTTTTCGGAGGATTTGTTGATTACAAAAATAATTTAAGTCTCTTCGTTTCACTCCGATGATTTTGGAGCAGATATTAATAATGCTGTTCAGGCTGTTTCTGTCTCTGACTGTGAGGCCGTGAAACCAGCAGATAAAAGAAAAGCTCAGGAGACTCTCAATAAAATAAAAACGACAGAGGATGGCAGGCCTGACAGAAAAATAATTCAGTTTATGGAAAAGCTGAATTCTCTGTTGCCTAGCTTCAGTGTTCACATCAAATTTAAGGTGGTCATCAAAAACGGTACCCAGATATTTGTACGATGTGACAGTTTCCGCACTTTCATTGTGAATGATTATTGATGAATATTAACAATGAGTGCATGATCAGAGAATCAGATTTACCTTCTGTACATGCGGCTCTCTGGCGAAAGAGACTCTGGCCAGAGCCTGGCTGTGCAGGTCCAGCTGCTGCGCCGTCAGCTCTCCCTCCTCGATCTCCACCAGACCTGCACACAAAACACACACTGGACTCAAAACATGTGTGAAGTGTGTGTGCGTGCGTGCGTGCGTGCGTGCGTGCGTGCGTGCGTGCATGTGTGTAGACAAGGTACTTATGGGACCTTGTGATTTCTGTTTCCTCATTTAAGATTATTTTATTGATTATTTGTTTTTCCACTAAAAAAATGTGTGTCCTATCTGTTGTTAAAAGTCCCCACGCTGAGGCAGGGTGGAAAAATGAATCACCCCCCCCCTCAGGTAAAACCAATAACTGATTAGAGGCTATAAAAGTTGCCTCTCTCCTTTTGTTCCTCCTTTTCCAACTTGACCTGAGATGTGTGATTTGTTATTCTAATACTTAACTCAGCTCATTGCACACATTCTGTTGATGTTCTGATTTATTGTTACTGCATTATTGTGCTTTGTTGCAGAGGTACAACCACACACACGCATGCACATGCACGCACACACATTTCTATGGGATAATATTGTGAATCACAATTATTTTGGGCAGGATGAATTGTAAAACAACATTTTCATATGGCCCTGAGTCACATCCAATATGATAGACAGATAGATAGATAGATAGATAGATAGATAGATAGATAGATAGATCATTTTCAAAGGAAATTTGTTGTCACAGTCTATACAAAGCCTCACATAAATACACAGATACATAAATACATTATAGACCACAACATGACTGCATGAAAGACGTGTATACACACATACATACACATAGCATCTATACACATAACAGTTATCTGTTTTGTTGAGTGATGCTATGGCAGAGGAGACAAAACCCCTGCCAGGAGCCTGGTCAACAAAAAACGAGGGTCCCTCCAGTGACATGAATGTAATGTACCTGAGTTCTGTGCGATGATGAACGCCACTCTGTTGGCTCCCGGCTGCATTCGAATGAAGCCACACTCCCTGTGCAGAGGCTTCTTGGTCTCTGCGTGGAAGGCATTGAACCTGTCAAACACAGCCAGGAAGATAAAGTCTGTCAACATGATGTGATTTTCCTCCTGGTAGACTGTTTGGTCAGTGATGATGGATGTAGGTCAGACAGAAAAACAGGCTTGAAACTTTCAAACAGAGAGGACATCACAACACAGCCTGGTGTTAATCTTTAAAGTCTGCTTGCTCACAGAGTCACCTACATGAAGTTGATGACTGGTTGTCCCACATGACTGAAGTTCAGTGTCTCCGTGTAGCGGAAAGGTTTTATGGAGGTAAAACAGCCCTCTCCAGGTTCATCTGACTCCCAGGTACCCAGAAGCCAGTCTAGAGGGAGGAGGGCTGTGTTCAACTCCACTGATGGCAAAACACACAAACAGTTCGTGCTGCATTATCATGAAAACAGAGAAGATTAATTCCATATGAGGTGGTGATGGATGATACCACAAATTTGATCCAATACCAAGAAATATATCAAATATACACTGATATTACGCAACAATAACAGGAAGTTTGAAGGTACCACCAAAGAAAAGATAATTTTATACAATTTGGAGTAAATGCTGGTAAAAAGAAATATATCTTGAATCATGTGACAGAACAATTTCTGACATTACATGCAACTAATATCTGTTTACAAGTGGTAATTGTTATAAAGTAGGCACTAGAGGATATTACAGTTTCACAATTTTATTGACAAAATGATTAATCGAGAAAACAATGGGCAGATTAACTGATAATGAAAATAATTGTTAGTTGCAGCCCTACAATTAAGTAACTTACTCTTCACTGAAAAACAAAAGAAACTGAGTGTCAGTACTTCATACACTTCACTTTGGCATGAATATTGTTTATATATACTCCCATCCAAAAGCATCTTTATTACATATATACTATATTAATGCAGCAGGGAAGGAAATGATGGGGCATGGGAGGGTCTATGACTGATGCTACTCTTCTTCTAACGGTAGGTGGCAGTGTTGTTACGGTTTGGTCGAAATTTGTCAGAAGAAGAAGACGACGACTCTGCTAAATGCTAACAGAGGAAGGTGACTGTTTTATATCGCACTCATATGAATATCGCAACTTTGCAAACAAGACAGAGTCATCAAAACAACATTTCAGTATCGATTAGTCGAAACATCAGCACTCATTCTTTGACATCCAAATGTCACAGCATACAATGTGCAATGGTTGCAATGTGTTTACTCAATGTGTGCTTACTATCACGGAAGCTAAAGTTAGCTACTTCCGTTTCTAAGATAACTCTTAAAAATCCAAAAACAGTCATAAACTAGAAGCTTCAGTTTGGATGTAAAAGGGGCTACAGATTTGAGTACACTTTTTACGTTTGCACTTTGATAATTTTCAGTACGTTATTTAGCTAAACGCTACGAAATAGCTACTTTATAAGTACCGTTAGCCTGTGACATTGTAATTGTAGCGAATGCAGTTGACATTGATTCAATAATTGTTTTTAATTTAAAGTATAACCATCATCCTACCTGTGTGATTTATAGGACACGCCATTAATAAACCAAACTGCAGTCAAGCGAGTCCAAACGCACAAAGATGTCAGGCAGAAATATAAGATTACATGCCACTAAATAAATACACAGCGTTGAGCTAGTGTGACGTACGCGGCTAATGTCGCAGTAGGGAATCCTGGGAAATGTAGTTCAAGAACATTTATAGACTGGAGCCATTTCTGAAGTCTTTTCTTACTGTTATCACACATTGAGGCAGGAGAAGTGTTTGATAAATTAAAGCACATTTTATTGACATCTTTCAGTGCACCCAGCATGGACCATATGACAATATCTACTATTTTATTTCAAAACTAGCCTGCAAGCTTATACAAGAAAGGCACACAGCATGTGTTTTATAAAATCTCTGCAGTCAAAAGCACAGGAAAAAAAAATCCTGAATTTTATGCACTGCTCCAGGTGTCCCTCATGTTGGGGACACTGAATGTTTATTTTTGATTCCCTAATGAATGAGTACAGGAGTACAGGGTCAGGGAATCTGGTGTTTTAAGCTTTGCTCTTTTTGCAGTTCTTGAGAGCGTCTGCCAGGGCGTGCAGTGCCATGTCAGCATTAGTCTTCTCGCAGTTGTATCCCATCAATCCGATCCTCATCACCTAATGAAAAGAGAGGAAGTACAGTGTATCAGAGCCAGCAGTGACTCAGCAGCATGATTGAGAAATCTGTAAAGACACCAAACTGATGATATCTTGTTATAACCAAGCTGGAAGTCACTCAGAGCCGGGAGCTGAGAGAAAAGTCTCTATAGTGACGTCATATTAAATGCTGCACAACATTCATGGTTTTTGTGTTCATTTGAATGGCCAACAACATTTTACACCAGTTTTAGAACGTAAACCTGAACACAAACATGCTGTATGTCAAAGCAACATAGTACCATATTCAACTATGGACAGGCAACGTATTCTCATCAACAGGTTTGTATGATTTCTTACAAAATATGACCGTTCTATTTAACGTTGTGAAACAGTTGCACGATTGCTGTTTTAAACACACGACGGCCACTCTTTTAAACATGTGACGGTCGCTCTTGGTTAACGTTGTGAACCGGAACTACTTGTTTAGGTTTAGGCAACAAAACTGGTACGGTTAGGGAAAAACAACTTGCTTTTGGGTTAAAATAACTACTTGCATATGTAACTACTGGATGTAGTTATGTAGATGACGTAGGACGTGACGTGTCTACTTAATTTACAGGTTAACTTAAAATAACAATGCTGACTTTAGGTTTCAAACGGGACACGAATACCTGTCTCCTGTTATTTTTTTCCTAACTTCACCAGATAGTTTTGGTGCCTAAACCTAATGAAGTAGTTGCATTTCACAACATTAACCAGGTGTTTAAAACAGCGATCGTGGGACCGTTTCACGACGTTAAATACAACGGTCATATTTTGTAAGATATCATATGAACCTGTTCATGAGAATACATTGTATAGTATTAGATAATATTATAGACCCATAGTTAGCTAACAAACGACTATGTTTTATATACTGTGTACACTGGGGAAAAAAAGAGTTTATTGATTTGTTTAGTAAACTTTTTTGCCTTGCAGTTAGTGGAAGTATGGTGGTTATTAACGGCGTGCTGCAGCCCCCAGCACCCCGACTTCCAGTGTCCCTGGTTATAACTGCTGAAATTGGATATCTGGTTTAATGAGTTAATTTAATGTAAGATGTGAATTGTTATAGTGGGAGTGAAGGTTGCTATTATTTTTTTTATGGAAACACATTATTCTACACAGGACTATCTCCCTTATATAATCCATCACCCGCTGCTGCGGGTGACATCTATAATAGCTACCATAAAGATCAGCTGATCACAATGACCACAATGTTAAAGGCATACATTTGTCCCCTGTACAGGGTTGAAAAATACCAGCAGCAACCCACCATGCCCATGGAAGGGCCCAGGCCTCCGGTCATCTCCATCTGGTGGTGTTTCATGATGTAGGCCAGCAACTCCCTCCAGTCGTAGCCGTCAGGGATGCTGATGGTGGTGACGGAGGGGAGCCTCAAGTCCTGCAGGACATGTCACAACATGGCACAACACAGTGCTGTCACAATAGCTCTGGTCAGTTGTAGTGCAACATAAACAGTCCTCTAGATGATACATGACAGACTGTAATACTGATTTTTAAAAAATCCTTTTTGTTATTTTTTTGTCTTTCTACACAAAACACCCAGCATGTGGTTTTGTTTTCTGTCTGTCTCACCCGTTCAGGGACGAAGAGTTTGAGGCCCAAGTCCTCCAGTCCTCTGTAGAGGTAGGCTGCCACCTCTTTGTGTTTCTTCCATGACTCCTCCAGACCCTAGAGGGAGACAAAGATCCATGAAGGTACGTGATAATCACACGAGGTTAGAACACTGCCAACTCAAAACTACTGCACTATTAGAGGCACTTTCAGAGAACTATGGCCATTTTCTAGCAAAATGAAAACACTGCTTCCTCCTCACTTCAGATTGAGGCTTCATTATCGATTAATCTGCCCATTATTTTCTTGATTATTCATGTCGGAAAATAGTGAAACAGGCCTGTGAAATGTGTAATTTTCCAGAGCCCAAGGTGAAGTCTTCAAATGGTATGTTTTATCCGACCAACAGTCCAAAAATCCAAAGATACTCAGTTTATTATCATGTACGACAAAGAAAAGCATCAAACATTTAAGAAGCTTGTATAGTCGATACTCTAACACGGGTTAAGGTTCACAGGGGGTGAAAAAAGAAAAAAAAGATATACACTTGGCCTTTATTTCAGTATTTCATTCATTTCTGTGAAGAAAAATAAATGAAATTCTTATTTTTAAAGTTTGGATTATTATGTAAGATACAAACGTAAGTATGCAGTTAAACAAATCAAAGAGCTATTCAAAGTTCAGGGAGAAGAAAGAAGAAAAAAGAAGCCTATTATGGTATGACTGTTAAAAAAACAAAAACATAATAAAAGTTACAAAAAATTAACAGGAAAACTAATCTCTGATATAAATAATCTGCTCAAAATCACTGGTTTTACACAGACTTCCTGCAGTTATTGCGTTCACTATTTGGGTTAAATGTACAGTTTATCAGTTGTTCTGTATTGTTATTGTTATGCATTGAATATAATATGATATATTAATAAAATATGTTACGTAGTCAGGGGTCAGCAGTTTACAGGTTGGGAACCACTGCTCTAGAAGTTGTGAGTGTCTTTCAGAAAATGTTGATATGATCCTTTACCCTCTCAGCAACAATTGCCAGACTCTCTCTCAGGGCGAAGAATCCAGACACTGGACCAGTGTGGTGGTATCTAAAACCCAGAGCACACGTGATTAAATTATTATTATCCAGCACAATGACACCCCAAGTTTTTCTAAGCTTAAATAATAATAATAAAACATTTTTTTAGTCTCATTCCAACTGAGTTAAAGTAAAGTATATAAAGTATGAAGAGAATAAGGATGTAATCAGTTGGCTGTAGTGGACTTACAGTCTGGCTGGTTGGCCATCACAACCCCAGTAGTTGGACAAATGTGTCATATCAAAGAGGTAGGATACTGGTTTTGTTTTCCGGTTAAACATCTTGTGGCTGTGAGGGGTAACAGAGAGACAAAGAGTTGTTTGCTTGGTCTCATTTCCTTGTAGGTATTTGGACACATGCATGCAGAAAGTCCCTTCTCACCATGCTCTGTCATTAAAGGAGATGGGTGCTGTGCCAGGAGGTGCATTCAGAGCCTTCTGAGAACCAGTGTACAGGATGTCAATATCTGGGAGCACAAGGAGAGGCAGATTATATCACATGCAAGCACATAACAGCAGGTAACAGAATTTAATCCATTGTTAATCATTGTCTTACTTTGCTTGTCCATAAAAATTGGTGCTGCACCGAGAGATGCAACTGTGTCAACCAGGAACAGGCAGTTATGTCTGATAACAGTGAGAAATATGACATTATATTTGGTAGTTATATGAAGCCATTTTGTACGTGGTGTTTTAGGCAGATACATTAGTAGGCTCACTTTCTGCAGATGTCTCCGATTCCGTCTACTGGGTGACAGAGGCCAGCGGAGGATTCTCCATGTGTGAGGAAAAACAGGACAGGCTTGTGTTTTTCTATGGCCTACAGAAAGGCATAAAAAAGGAATTTAATCACATATGTGTTCTTGTTACAGACAGTGTTGTTTCTCAGTCATGTATTCAACATGAGTTGACAAAATATTTTGTTGTTGTTATTGTTGTTTATTGTAGCTTTAGTAAGTTATGGACTGCTTCGTGCCTACCTGTTCAATTTCCTTATTGGTGAAATATCCTCCAGGTGTTTTTACCATTCTATGTACATTAGCACCTAAAGATAAAAAACATTTAAGATAGACAGATAGTATGATGACAGAATACACAATCCGTGTAAATGTAGTTGTCTATCTTCTTTGGAGACCCAATGGATGCGTGCGTAAAAACCGTGCGTAAAGACCTACCCATTCTTTCTGCAATTTCTGCAACGCGCTCTCCCCAGATTCCGTTGATGCCAATGAGCACGCTCTCTCCAGGCTCCACCGTATTGAACACTGCACACTCCATGGCCGCGTGCCCAGAGCCGCTCATAGCTATAGTCATGTTGTTTTGTGTCTGAAAGATGTACTGGATCCCTCGCTTGATGTCATTCATGATCTAAGACACACAATGAAAATGTCAAAAAAAAGAAAAGAAAAAATGTTTAGCCTAATTTGTCTCGTATTTTAACCAGTTACTTTCAGTGATTACAGTAGCCTGTGCGCAATTACGCACAAACTATTGATCTTTTATCCTGTGCAAATATTTATTTGGTCTGTTTATAATGACATCTGAAAAAAAAGTTGAACACTTAATTGTTGACATTAAAAATGTGTGTACCACAACAAACTTTTTAAGATGAATTAGTCTAATAAAACCAATATTTCAGTGGTGAAAAATACAGAGCTAACATGTAATTATACACCTCTAAACTGCTAAAAGTTATAATTCTGTATTCCAAGTTTTATTAGACTGAGGTTGGCAGTGACACAAAATGCACCTCCAAATTGTTCCGTATTTGAGTAAAAATGCTTATTTCCACCATAAACTAATTAGAATTTAATGCATAATATAACTCAGTCTTTCTGAGTTTCATACAAAGTGTTTACCTCATACATTTCTGGATGCAGGTGACCAATTATCGGCCTGCCCTGTGCAGCTAAGATACGCGGAGGAACGTTTGAGGGTCCCGGTCCGAACAGGTAGCGCAGTGGCGCTTCCAGCGGCCGGAGCATGCACGCGGGCGGCGGGACGGTGAGGGAGGACATGGAGCGGTCCAGTCGCTGCAGAAGAGGCGCGCTCCTCGCGGCCAGCGGACTGTCGAGGGCCGCTGCTGCTGCCTGCTGGACGAGCAGCGCGCTCCGGCTGAACAAAGCCCGCTGCATCACGGCTGGTGTCCTGGTTCCTGAGAAGCCTGCACCGAGTGAGATCACACCGACAGACGGAGAGACTGAACCTGACTGTGAGTTGTAGGTGAAGATTTAAAACAAACAGGTCTTTGACCTGTTGGCCACGGGGCGGTGTGCCTCCCCTTACAGCCAACCTTGATTGCAGAGTTGGCAATAAAGGATACAATGACAAATCAAGTAATAGTGTAGTACATTAGGAAAAATGTGTGTATTATGTTGTAGATTTGTGGTTAACTTATGCAAATATTTTACATTTCAAGGTTTAAAACTTTTGATACACACACACACACACACGCACGCACGCACGGACACACACACACACACACACACACACACACACACACACACACACACACACACACACACACACAAAAAAAAAAAAAAA
>JAOVVB010235830.1:0-23214 GCA_028570985.1 Heterobranchus longifilis | reverse complement strand
ACGGAGTAAACGGAGCACGATATGGACTCTGGGAGAGTTTAAAGACTGGTTCATGCAAACGAAAATGTCAACAGCGGATTCTGCATCACCCTGTCGGGGATCTATTTTTAATAATGACCAGTTCATCCTACATTATCTCTGACTTATCGCATGTCTTTGCAGCTGTAACACCGCGGCCCGCCGTCGCACACAAGAAAAACACAACAAAGGGGTGAGGGTATGTGACATGCCTTTATTGATATGAAACAATATTTACAGCGAACGCAGCAGTCAGTCAGTGGAAACTGCACGAGATAGAGATGGAATAAAAGTGTGGATAAGAGATGGGAGCGTGAATGGAAACAGAGCGGTGTGTGAAGAAAAGCAGGCGATAATCAGTCACTAATCCACCGGCACTGGCAGGTCCTGGTTCCTGTCGACCTCTGAACGGCAGTGATTGATCTCTGGTTGTTCACTGTTGAGCTCAGCGTACTCTACTGACCCCTGCTGACACAAAGCACAGCCATTAAACACTGTCACGGCTCATTCATTTATTACTCTGACCCTTAAACACCGACACACAACACAAAGCACTAAAGACTAAAGCACACACACCGGTGGACTCTGTGATGTTTGAAACGCAGCCCGGCTGTCAGGATGAAATGTTGACACTGTACGTTTCTGCAAACCGCAGATAAGTTACATTTGTACGATATCAACATTTCTAAAGTGACGTAGTTCAGATCACGTGTATATGAGGGGACGGCGGACGGCGTGTAACCTGGGAGAGACAGCAGGAGACCCAACAAAACCAGGTGTTTTTTAATGAGAGTTCTGGACAATTCCAGCTGTGGTTCTGGCGACAAAAACAGGTATTTTTTTTAATGAAATGTCAGGGCAGTTCTTGCTGTGGTTCTGGCAACAAAGCTGGATATATATTCTTTTTTAAAGATTATTTTTTGCCTTTATTGAGAGCACAGCTGAAGATTGACAGGAAAGGGGTGAGAGAGAGGGGACAGCACGGGCGGGAGTCGAACCCACGGCCGTTGCGGCGAGGACTTTAGCCTCTGTATATGGGGAGCATGGTCCACCACTGAGCCACCATCACGGCCCAAAACCGTCTGTTTTTTAACGAGATGTCTGGACATTTCTAACTGTGGTTCTGATGACAAAACCGGGTGTTTTTTAATGAGACATCAGGACATTTCTAGCTGTGGTTCTGGAGACAAAACCGGGTGTTTTTTAACGAGACATCTGGACATTTCTAACTGTGGTTCTGGCGACAAAACCGGGTGTTTTTTAACGAGACGTCTGGACATTTCTAGCTGTGGTTCTGGTGACAAAACTGGGTGTTTTTTGTGCCTAAACCTACCACGTGTCAACCACAGCCTTGTGTCACAACATAAAATAAAAAATTGAAATGTAAAAAAAACAAAGATTCAACATATTCACTGAACGTACAAATGTAACGTATCCGCGCTCTGCAGAAACGTACAATGCCAACAGTTCTACTGGTGATTGTGTTGTTAAAACCGTCGCAGGTTACAGTTATAAAATCGTTTTTGTGGCTGCTGGTAATATTTGTGCAAAACAAATTGCTCCTGCATGAGTTCAAATCTGATTTTAAACTGTGTTTTCATCCATCTCCCAAAATAACTAAGTGCTAATCCTCATTTTTACTGGAGCAAAACCTAATAACACTCCCGGAGGACGCTCTGTTTTCCCTCATAATGCAAACTTCAAATCATCTGCTGAGCATCGGTTTCCTGAGGAGCAGGCAAACCATAATCAGACCACTGTCAGACCAAACTGCATAATCTGCCATCAAGAAGCCTCACTGATGAAAGAATCACCCGTTTTTAGATCATGACGTCACATCCTGAGCTTATTATTTCAGATCCTCTGCCACCATGTAGGGACAAACAGCGGTGATTAAGGCAGAGATGGGCTCGGAGGTAATTTGACCGGGCCGCAGCGCTGATCTGATGGCCGATAGGGAAGGAAGCCCCAGCCCAAACGCCTTTGTTCTTGTCTGGAAACTTTGACGGCCGTTTCCCTCTCGCTGCGGATTATCGGCCCGCAAAGAATCCCTGTGACCACGAGACCAGGAGTCCAGGAGACCAGGGCACGGACACGTGGGGGGGTTAGTCATGTAGATTACACGGAACATACATGATGAGTAATCAGGGCTGGAAAGAATACTAAAATATTCCACTCAAGTTCTATTACTTCGATGACATTTTACTTCAGTAGAAGTAAAATTACTGGTCTAAAAATCCACTCAAGTAAAAGTAAAAAGTAGTTAATTTAAAATAAAATAATAAGTTAGATATGATGCAGGTCTTGTATTTTTACAGTGTGTTTTACAGAGTATTTTTACAGTGTGGTATTAGTACTTTTACTTGAGTAAAGGCTCGTATAAAGAGGAACATCAGTGTGATGGTGCAGTTAATTACTCACATAGTCATGATGGTCAGCAGCACCTGAAGGAAAAAACATTGCAGGTTAAATGTGTGTTTCACACACTGACTCACTGTTTATTCATCAGTCACCTGACAGATATTAAGACGAGGCTGATATCACTGACTCACTGTGCAGTTATTCATCAGTCACCTGACAGATGTTAAGACGAGGCTGATATCACTGACTCACTCGTCAGAGGCATTTGTTGTAATTCTCACAGATGCTTCTCTCAATAACGGGGGGATTCTTGTGTCACTGCAGAACAGGAAACATTAGGACTCTGATGGACTTCTTGATAGACACATCCAGAATCTGGCTGCTGTTTTAATAACAGGAAGTTCCTGCCAGCAGTAACAGGATACGGTCACGGTTCTGTAGCAGGCCTGGCTAAACTGTCCATCCACAGATGGACAGAAAGGAATAATATGTTACATTTCTGCAATAAAATGCCTAAAAATGACGAGACCTATGTTAGATATTTTATTGAGTTGTGTACTTACATTATCCCAAATGTTTCCAACAATTTCATTCATTCATTTTATTCAAGGTAACAGTCCGTCACCTTGAATAAAAGAGACTGTCTTCCTATGGCAAGAAGTTTTAACATTTAATAGCTAGTCCGGATCTGTATTACAGATATCCACAATTCAATTATTCGTAGTCAAAATTAAGATTTCAGATATCTACAACGTCATTCCTCCTATAGGACAAATGACATCACTTTCCACATTCATGTGTACAGGGTTTCTCATGACAGATATCTACAATTCAGTTTCAGATATCCGCAAATCACATGCAGATATCTACAATTCAATTATGACTAGTTGAAATTCCAGTTTCAGATATCTACAACATCATTCTGCCTCATCATAATTCCAGTTCAAGATATCTACAATGTCCTTTTTAGATATCTTAAATTAAGTCAGAATGAGTTGTATTTACTGAGTTGTGTTTAATGATAGGTGGCGCCCTCTGGTGGCTGTAGCAAATATAAACGGGAGAAAAGCAGGAAGTCATGTAACGTAATATAAAAAAGTGTGTTCAGGGCGGGCGGGGTGGTGGATGGATCAAACAAACACAGGACAGACAGGTGTTCGTGTCCCATATAAAACTAAAAGTCAACGTTGAGTTATTTAAAATTTAGGTAACAAACAGAACTACATCACGTGTAATTACATAAGTAACGTAACAAATGTACTGATTTTACACAGAAGTTTTCTAAACCTAACAAAGTAGCTTTGGTGCCAAAACCTAACCAAACCCTTGGCATAGGAGGAAAAAATTTAGATTTTAACTTTTTTTAAATATGCAATGATGGGCGCCCCCTGACCTCGTACTTTTTCATGTTTTAAAAAAATGTTTTTTGGTTTTGCAGAGTCTGTTTTGTAGCGCGCCGTGCTCCCATGTGGTGCACCAGCAGCGTCGCCCATCCGCTAAGCAACAACACTTTGAACTATCAGCAGTAGTGGCAGCTGCATGGTCCTGTCTCGATGGTAACCTCAGATCTGTGAAAGTTAATGTGGTTAAGGTTAGTATAGGTCGTCGGAAACGCGTCTCGGGACAGTTTTCGAGAGTTTTCGCAAATCTAGGGTTACCATCTAGACAGGACATGCAGAGGGGAAGAAAAAGATTGGCGTGTGGGAGGGAGCGTCCTGAACAGATTTTGCCTAGGGATCCAAAAATGCTAGGGCCGGCCCTGTTCACAACGTTAACCACATGTTTACATCCGTTATGTTTAGGTATGAGGAAGTGTAGATCTTTAGGAGACGATCCTTGAGTTGTATTAGAGGGTAGGAACAGTCGACCTACTTTGGAGGACTTGTCAAAGTCAAAGTCAAAGTCAGCTTTATTGTCAATCCAATATATGTAGACATACAGAGGGCTGAAATTACGTTTCCCTCTCTCCTCGGTGCATAGCAAAAACAAAACAATAAATAACAACAAATAACGACATAAAAAAAAATAAATAAAGGATTTAAAAATAAAAGATTTAAAAATATAAAAATATAGTACAGTGTGCAAGGGTGGAATATGATATATATATATAGTGCAACATATCTTTATCTAAATATCGAAATCACTCCAAGCATCGTTTTCTGCATTATATGTTCTGTAAAAAAAGTAATTGTATCGGCACATATGAGAAAACACATTAACAGATACCGATAGATACCGATAAATTGGTCGGGCTCTAAAAACGTCACTTAAATCAGCTCTAGCTGTCTTAGCTGTGGATCCATGTGGAGAGGACGACTGGTGTGCCTTGCTGTGTCTGGTCAGGTGTCCCCCCTCGGGTGTCTGTTTGTTCCCTGATCTTTTTCCTTGCGGTATTTCATCTCCTACCAGGATAAAATCCCGAGGGACTCTGCTATCATACATCGGCGGAATAGTTACACGCCCTTGTCCAGTCACGACCAGGTCAAGCGTCCCAGGCTCTACAGCGCGGGCAACCAGCCCTGGCTACCTCTCGCCCCCACGCCATCAGCTCTGATGCCAGAGGGACGGCAAAGCCAAGTTAGTGCCAGAGTCACAGGCTCCCCCTCTAAATCAGTCACCGTCAACTGTAACCAGTCACCTGTGTTTGACATTCCCTCGCCTCAGTGTTGGATCCTCTCGATGATTTAGTGTCTGTGTTGAAAAATGACGTACATGGAATCCATCTCTCTATCTCTCTATCTTTCTCTCTCAGGGCATGTTTCGGATCTTGAATGGGTCGCTCTCTTCGTTTTATGTTGTGCCTGTCTGTTTCCAAAGTTTGCATGACATCTGCTTCACCACAGGGGCTGTCTCCGGCTTGAATATGCAGAACAGCATGTCTACTTTTTTTTTTCAGTTAGCCTTTATGGGATACAAAAGACACACAAACATCAAAGACATCTTGTAGGCCTACTATATTTTGTTACACATTATTAGTAGGGATGCACAATATGGTTTTTTTTCAGCCAATTACTGATAACCGAGAATTACCTGCGTCTCATGGCCGATACCGATCAGATAACCGATATTTCCCATTTTTAGTTTGTAGTTTTTGCAGACCTGAGGGTAAGAAAGGCTAAGATGTAGTGAGCAAAGACGGATGATTAAATATTCCATAGCTCTGACTGAACAAAATATAACTGACATCACTATTGTTAACACAACAAAAACAAAGTTCTGACACTTCAAATGTTCATTTATTTTTAAAGTACATTCAAAAACTTCACAAACATACTTTTGGCTTTTATAGAGCCTAAGAATTCAAATGAAATGCTTTGACATTGTCAATACTCAATACGTGTTTAGCAGCAGATCACAAACAAACTTTAAAGGTGCATACCGTCACATACTGTGTGTAGATGCTGCACTTGTTAAATCAATTAAAGCAATTTGATAATTTATCAGTACCGATATATATTGTGCATCCCTAATTATTTGCTATACATAATCTTCATAAATCTACGTGATTCCATTTTTAAAAGCTGAATCCCATTTGAGAACAATTTGAGAGCAATGTGAGAATTTTCAACATAATACACAAATGACAAACTTTCAAAAATGTTGAAATTTAAAAATGCATATTCATATTTGTACGTGTTGTGTATTTGTTGGCCTTGCCTTGTGTGGGTACAGTGCTTCAGCCCCTCTCCACATTTCTATCTCTCTCTCTCTCTCTCTCTCTCTGTCTCTCTTTCTCCACTTCCTCTAAACCTGTCTTACAGCCTCGGATAGGAAGCGGTTTTCTGTGAGTATTTTGGAGACTCAGTACATGTAGCCAGCCCTTCATTTTCTTTCCCACAATTCAACTCATATCATAGTAACCCATGTCAATATGTTGCCACAGTGGTGTATTTTTATTGCTTTCAGTCTTTGGTTTCTCTAACCGTCCATCACCTTTGCACTTTAATTAGAGCGAAAGCCGCTGTCGGCTTTGTTTCATCTCAGCAGCCTTATCAAGAACACTATCAGACACTGATTCTAGTTTAATAAATGGCTTCAACCACAGACTGTAGAAAGATCGACTTTGAAAATCATTGACTTTGAAATTCATTGAGCATGTTCTAGACCTGGGGCTTCATTACAGAAACTTCCCAAGTCTGAAATCCTGTCTTATCTCAGCTTGGGATGACATTTAGGATTTTTTCCATCTTAGGATAGGAATTTAGCTATTACAGAACTGTCCTAACTTAGGGATTTCCAAAGTTAGGAATCCTAATTTAGCATTGCATAGACACTGTCCTAAATTCAAAATAACTGCCAAAAATGGCACTGTTCTTAGGTAAGAAGACACAGTGGCTAGTCAAACCATATAATGTTGATTTAAATTTCCCGGACCATGTGTTAATGGGTATATCGACTGCCAAGACGATTCATTTTAATTAAATTATTTTTTTAATAAAAATGAATTGAAATGAAATCATTGAAATTAATTAAATTAATAAATACATTTTGATGTTGTCCTGGGCTGATAATTGAGAAGAAAACTTCCCCAAATTTCCTCCACTGAAACAATTAGTGCCTCCGACTCCTCGTAGAAATTGAACTCTTTTTTTTGTCCATTAGCTAGCTAGCCAGTGCCAAGTGAGAGCCGATGATATTATGTCTTGTCCATCTCGAGTAGCCTACCGCTACATTCTAATCAAAGATACAGGCATGACAGGACGATTGCTGATTGAAAAATACAATTCACAGTTATGTTAGGATTTCTTAAGTTAAGATAAGAGGTCTGAGATAAGATAGGATGCAAACATGAGTTTAGGAATTGCTTCTGTAATAGGAAGATATAAACTTAAGTTAAGATAGGACATGCAGTTAGGATATTTTTCTGTAATGAGGCCCCTGCTCTGGATGACAAGTGTCCTGAGATATCTTTTGTTATATGACACTATAAATAAAATTGAAAGTTTAATTGAATTGAATCGACTTCACTAAAACTATTTGATGATATATTTGATGACACCTAGATATATTTCAAAATGGGAAAATAACATAGGAAATCTATTGAGTATCGGTTTCCTTGTTACTGCATAAAATGAAGTGTAGTATATTATGATAGGAGCCAATCATACATAGGGTCACAATGTGATTAATAATGAATCACTTCTTGAGAATGTGCTGAAGAAGATCCTCCACTAACGTGGCTGTTTTACCACACTTCACATAATGACCTAATTTTTCAAATAGGAACTTAAGCCCCCCCTGGGAAGCTGTTAGTTTCCTCGAATGGGATTTACTGCTGTAAGGCATTAATTTGTGAATGTCACTGACATTTTCTTTTTTTCTTGAAGGAGTCCCTGTGCGAAGGAAGTGACATTGACAGCCCAGAAGAAACTAGTGGCTGTGTCCGCTTCTGAGTGAAGATGAAAGCCTCTTTCTTCGTGGCACAATGTGGGTAAAAGTTCTGGATTCAGTCATGATTTCTTTTTTTCTTTTTTTTTTTTTTTGAACCACATTCTTGGAAAGATGGTCAGATTATGAAGTCATTTTTTGGACCTATCTATCTCAACCTCTCTGTTTAACTCTGCATGCTGAGGCATTGGACTGAAAGCCTTATCATTAGTATCATAAACACTTCTGCATGTGTGACAATAAAACAGGAAACTAATCCTCACTGTAAATACTACAATTCCTTACTGATCTATGTTGATAGAATTAGCTCCTCTGTATGAATACAACAAGAATAAGTTATGTGTCATGATGAAAACCAATTTTCACTATTACAAATAGAACATGTTATAAAGTAGATGCTGTAAAAATATTTTTATATTATACAAATACTCTCATCTACCATGCAAACTATCTGTAATTGTGATTGTTATAAAAATGTATTCCTAGCCATCATCTGTTATGTCTTATGTTATTGATTTAGTTTAAATTTGAGAGAATGTACTTATCGGGTTTTGAAGGAAATTAAAATACTGTATTGAGTTTCTTCTGTTTTGGAAGCCTTGCATGTTTTGTTTTATGTGTTGTTGGATAAATACACATCACATTGCTGGACATACTGTATACCAGCAGCAGATAAAGAAACTTACTTTTCTGTCACCAGCTGCCAATTGCATACCTAATGTATTAAACTGGTGTACTTATTTGTCACAATGTGCACTAAATCCTAAATGTTCATCTGTTAATCCATTGTTCTTCTTCTTGCCTTTGTATTCTAGAAGGTATTTTGTGCAACACAAATACAGCATGTTGATGGTATGTTGGCCATTTCTTAACATTTGTGTTCATTTTATTATACCGGCCAAATATTTGGCTTTATGCAAATGTGTCTTTACTCTTTAAATCCTCTTTACATCAGCCATATTTGAAACACAAAATCTTTTCATAGGTAGACAGTGGCACAAGTTTCCTTCTATATATTTTTTTTTAACTGTTGATAAGTTGTTCAAAGCAGCCTATTTGTGCCTTTTAAGCAGACAGTAAACGTTTTGAAGTTATATAATTTTTTTCCTCCCCATCGAAATGTAGGAGACACGTGCATCTTTGCAGCACAGGCTGTCTTCCAAATGAAGTGATCCAAATATCTTGTAAGTTATGTTAGTTATTTGTGGACTTTGTTTAATTGTTCTTTGTTTAAAAATGGTCTCATAATTCTTAAAGAACTGAATTAAACACAGAGAAACTGCTTTGCTTGATACATCTTAGGTGTATTGGAAGAGAGATAAAAATCAAGGACATCACAATTTGTGATTAGGGAACAGATGGGGTGGTCACCGTGAAAAACGTCAGCACAAATATGTTTAGTCAACTGTACACAGAAAGAACTGTAATCAGTTGTTTTAAAGAAGTGTAAACTACCATGTTTTAGCCTCATTAACAGAATAAATGTGTTTTATTCTCTTGAAGTGTGTTTCTGGGGTTTACTGTCCATATTCTAACATAAATCGGAATCCACTACAACACTTTAAACGCTTGGGATTTTAACAAGGTTTAACAGCGATTACATTGTTAGCACAGAAAGAAAACTACAGCTCCCAAGAAAAAAAAAACTATAAGCGTGGCAGCGTGGGTACTTAGACTACGTCATCGTTGGTTTCGTCCATATTGAAAATAAGTATATTTTTTCATAAGTAAACTAAATTACCACTAGGCCTACAAGTAGGCTATTTACAATTTAGTATACTTTTTCAAAGTACACTGAAATACAGCTTAAAATGAACTTGCATTAAAGTGCACATTTTGCAAGTAAATACACTTCTAATGAAGTGAAATTAAAGTAGCCTACACTTTAATGAAGCATAGGCTACTAAATGACTTGAAAATAAGTATAGGCCTACTTATAAGTAGTTGCAATTTAGTATAGTTTTTAAAAGTACACTTGCGTACAATTTACAATAAAGTAGGCTACACTTTTCATATGTAGGCATACAGTGAAATAACACTTTAAGAATTGCAAAATTAGTAATTTTAGTAGGCCTACAATGAAGTTGAACTTCACATCTATTTTGAAGTACACTTTTTTAAAAGTACATCTTAAATATACTTTAAATTAAGCACAAAAAGTAAAAGTAGGATATAGGATTATTATAACCTTAGTAGCCTAGGCCTATACTTAAATAGGCTATATATTTCTAATAGATAGATAGAAGTATAACTTTTTACCTTTGTTTCCATAAAAGTCATTATAATGTCGTTTTTTTTTTTATCTCAGTTGTCTAAAAACGCGCTCACTTCTGCCAGCCCTGTGCTGTCATCACAGACGTGAGCTAGACGCACTATGGCACTGTTTAGCTATTAGGGAATTTACGGTACAAGTCGTGTTGGTTTTATCAGACGGAGAGCGTCATGACGTCGAACCGGCGTAGACTGACGTTCTACACATCAGTGGATGTTTATTGTTTGAGGCAGGGCTGCAGTCAACAGCAGGTAAGAAAACAAAATAACTTAGCTCGTTGCCATGTCACTTAATATACTCTGTCGTGTATTTATATGTCAATTGTCAGGTAACAGAATTTACCAAAATGTACCTGGATTCGAAACGCTTGGAAAAACAGTCAACTTAACGCCAAGTTAATGTGCAGGTTAGCATGCTAACGTTAGCAGATGATACATGATATAGCTAACTACCATTTGGCTATGAGTCCTCGGGCAAGTATGTTTCTTTCATACAATTTCGGGATAAATGTCACTAATGTATTGGATAATTGTCGAATTATATGACAAGTGGCTCCACATAATGCCGCATTTCTCTTGTTTGGCAGGGAGTTCCCCAGCTTAGCCCACTAGCTGTTTATCTTGCTGTTCAGTCAACGTTAACTCACAGAACAAAGAAAATAAAACAAAGCAATGTCGCTGTCATGTGTTTTACTATGGTTTTACTCTACTGCTGCTGCTCATCAGCAGTTTAATTGTTGTGCCGGGTCCATTTAGAAAGTGTTATTATAACACAACGGCCAGCATAATGTAGGGTCGCCCTGATTTTCGCTGTGTTGCATAATAAGATAGGTTTACAAATACAAGCAAGCTAACTAACGTCAGATAACCACCACAAAACACAGGAATAAAGTAAATTTCATCACCAACTACAGCATTTGGGGGTACATGCATTTTCATGGGCAAAACTCTATAGCAGTCTATGGGTAAAACAATGTTTAAAATATTATTATATTGTTACTTTAAGGTTGTGAGTTGGAGTCCTTACTTCTTGCTTAATTTTATGCCAGGGCTCGACTAACTTTTTGAGGCACTTGTCATTTGGACAAGTAAATTTACCTTTCACTTGTCCAGACACAAAAGTCAACTGTCCTCGTAAAAATGGCAAGTTTTAGTTAAATTAATCTTTTTTTTTCTTTTAAGGTTAAATATCATTAAATAATCATCTTTGATCGGTCATAAAAGCTGACTTTCCCTTAAATTTCTCAAAAAACTATTCAGTAAAATCACATGAAAGTCAACACAGCCATCAGGGTCATCCTGAACAGGAATCATTTGGAAATCTCAACTAACCTATGAAGGAAATATTTTTCTGACCGGTCAAAGATCATTATTTAATGATATTTTAAGTACTGAGCTCCATTTTCAAAATAAAAACAGTACAATAGAATAACTTCAGAATGTTGGTTTTCATATAATGTGCAATATAATCTCTGTTTTGCTTTGTATATCAAATGTAAGAAATTGTTGAAATATGGGTCTTTCTCTGCCCTTTTTGTCTGCTCCAAGCACCCTTACTGTAACACCGCAAATAGACAACAAGCATAAAAATCCAACATATTCTGTACATATTCATTTAACTAAACAGCCATGCTGAGTAATGAGTGGCACATAAGGTGAAGACCCACAGTATTTCTTTGTTTATGACTTTTAACTTGTCTGGTGGGGCAAGTAAATTTGTCTTCCACTTGTCAGACAAAAAAATCCACTTGTCCCAGGCAAGTGGACAGGCCTTAATAATGTCGAGCCCTGTGTGTGGAGTGGTGCTTCATGGGATCTGGTCCTGCTCTAGCCCCAATTTGTGCCTCATAATCACTCTTTGTACATTTTAAAGTTTTGCATTGATTAATTAATGAATCACATTTTGGAAAAATTGAATGGGTTGTAAAACAAATCTTACAACATTTTTTTTTTTTACATTTTGATCATCCATTAGACATTTCTATAACCCTGTCACCTATCATGCCAAGGTGTTTCCATTTCATGAACCGCCAAATATAGATGTTTGTCCAAAGCCTTTCTCAAAAAAAGGCCACTCCTCAGTTGATGTAAATATTTTAGAATCTACAGTAATGTTAAATGATCCACTGCCTTTTGTTTATTTTTTTGTCACGTTTTTACAGGTAGGATGTTGCGGCTTCGTTGTAAGACCAAAAATGGGAGCCACATAATGCAGGGCTTGACTCATCAGTCCTGTGTGCAAGAGCTGAAGAGTAAGGTGGAGGAGCTGACTGGTATCCCCTGTGATGTGCAGAAATTTATGGTTGGTTATCCACCCTCCAGCCTTGATCTTCGAAATGGAGATGCTCACCTCAAGGACTACCCCATCAAATCAGGTATGTTGTCAAACATCCAAAATATGCAGATAAATCAATTTATTGTTTATATGATTATTTTATTATTTATTTACATATTTTCAAGACATAACATATGTGTAATGGCAGGGTTAACATTTAACCCTCTGACCCCCAACCAGTTTCTGGGTGTTTTACTCACTGTGGGCTCATTTTTCACTGCAATAGTCCTGCACTTCTGTGGAAACACAATCATGGCTAGAAATAGGGAGACCTCAAAAGTATCTTCTGTGCAGTATGACATGGTTATCCTGCCGTTAAAAAAAATAATTGAATTGAACGTTGAATTTCTTAAATAATTTATTTTACAATAATGGGAATAAAATGGAATCTATTTATACACATATCCACTATTTACATTTTTACAATCTCTCTTGTTGTCTCCTCTGCTCTGTGTAAACAGCTTCAGTTCAGTCAAAGTTTCACAGAATTTTTTGTCACATGACTATTAGTCTCAGCCGAGTCACTCATGGCTTCACAGTTATGCAGAGGAGCACAGAATTCTTTTACTGGATCTGGTCCCTGCAAACAGTTTATTTTTGGCTAAATTTTAAATGAGATATGTAGAATAAAGTGATTTTGAAGATATATCACTATTTTAAGCTTAGATTTGGTTACTTAGTTGAAAATCTGATGCTAATGTCTTTTTTACAGTTTCTGGCTATGATAAATTTTGGCAATTTTTCTATCAAAAACATGCTTTTCAAACCTGCCAGCAGGTTTTGGGGTTCAGAGGATTAAGTTTTAGCAGAAATAATAATTATGAAAACGATGGACAGTGTTCTTCTGTAAATTACCCAGAGCAACTGTGATATTTTGAACTTAATTATTTAATGCATGGAATTCAATTCACCCTGTTGTATTGGAGTGTATTTGGCAGAAATCTCAAACATGTGGCAAACCTCTTTGTTTTGCAATTTAGGTGAACTGACCCTCAACTCAACATTTAGTTAACAACTGGATAGCTGCAAACCAGATAGATATTTTCCTCTCTTTTTACCAAAGTCTGAACAGACTGAAATGTGTTGCGTCATCCTTTACAGGAGACACACTCATTGTTGAGGAAGAAAAAAACAAGCCAAAGCCTCCTCAGGATCATCCCACTGTGACTAAGACACCACGCCTGGAAGCCTCACCTATGCTGGCACGCCGTGTGGTCCCAGCTGACAACTCCTGCCTCTTCACCAGTGTGTATTATGTGGTGGAAGGTGGTGTATATGACCCCGCTTGTGCCCCTGAGATGCGAGGCCTCATTGCCCAGATTGTGTCAAGTGACCCCGCAGCTTACTCTGAAGCGGTGCTGGGAAAGACCAATGAGGAGTACTGCTCTTGGATAAGACGTGACGACACCTGGGGGGGAGCCATCGAGGTGTCTATCCTGTCCAAGTTTTACCAGTGTGAGATCTGCGTGGTGGACACTCAGACAGTCCGAGTCGATCGATTTGGAGAGGATGCTGGCTACCACAAACGTGTACTGCTCATCTACGACGGCATCCACTATGACCCGCTGCAGAAAGAAACACCTGGCTCTGACGCTCCGCCCCAGACTATCTTCTCCACCACAGACGACGTAATCCTGGCCCAGGCCCTCGAGCTGGCAGACGAGGCTCGCCGCAAGCGGCAGTTCACGGACGTTAACCGCTTTGCATTGCGCTGCATGGTGTGCCAGACAGGCCTGGTGGGACAAAAGGAAGCTCGTGAGCATGCCAAGGAGACAGGCCACACCAATTTTGGTGAAGTGTGAACACTGTTTTGTCTTTTCTCCCTTTCACAAATACAACCACCACCAACCCCGTGCCCCACGTCTGGCAACTCTGTTGGTCTATCTTGTCAATCTGCTTTTGTGATCCTCTACCTCACATTGTCCAGCGACATCTATGGAGAATCTGCAGACACTGTGTTCAGCCTCTAACCTGTTCAGTATTACTTTTTAACTGCTGTCAGTTCTCAAAGTCAGAAACGCTACTGCAGTGCTCCGATGTCTATAAACCATCATTTTAGTCTGTTAGGGATGGTTTCAAATCTGTTTAACTGGGTCAAGTAAAATATGCAAACCATTCTTAGGATTTGTTTTAATCTCTGGCCCTGTTCAGGTCTTGCATTAACATGCGTCTGTGATATGATCACAAGTGGACAGCTCTAAGTACCTCAGTTCACACCTGGCGGACACACTGCTAAAAGAATGTGGCCATATGTGACCGAGACCACCTCCGAATGTGGTCTGGATCTCAAAGTGTCCTCAGTGTATCTTGGGTGCATTCACACCTGTGCTTAGAGCTGTCCACTTGTGATGGGATCACTCAGGGCGCATGTTAATGCCAGGTCTGAACGGGGCCTCTTTCCATTACTTGATGGCTGGGTTGTATTGATAACAAACTAAATAATGGCTGATGTGTTGTAAATTAGAAAATGCACCAAATTGCCATTAATTACCTGTGACTGACTAACCTTATATGTGATGAAACCCTGCTATGTGGCTCTAGAAAGAGTTTAAAACAACCACTAAGAATTATTTGCACTATGATGTGCTCCTATTCACTGTTGTCTTAAGCACAGCACACAAAGTATGACTGTTACTCATCATGTTGGTTATGTAGCATGTTTTTTTATTTCCCTTGTTGACATACATATGTGAGAAACTCTTTTGAAACTTAAAACTTTGGTTATTTGGTTAAATTTAGATGTCTGAATTGTTCAGCACAGTTGGGTTTTTATAATGCTAAGCTGGATTCATCTTTATACAAATGTGACATCTCTTTGAATTTACTGAGCAGTGGCCATTGAGGTTTGAGATTGAGGTTATGCATTTTGAAATACAATATCATGTTGCAAATTGTGATTCAAAATTAGAATAATTACTTATGTGGGACCTTTTCTTCTTTTCCTTCCTTTTTTTTCTTTTCATGTTGCCACATGGTTTATCGGTGATCGTATTTTAGACTAGACTAAAAAAAATGATGGTGCTGAAAACAAAACATTTCACAAAATCTGTAGCTCTGTTTTTGTCATGGGTACGACAGTTTTTCAGGAGTGTAATTTTTAATTCTAGTGTGTAGTTTTCAAATGTCATCATGCTGTCATTTGTTTTTAAGAATGCCGTTTTTTTGTTTTATATTGCTGCATATTTTGAAAAACACTATAAGTGTGATTAGGTATTTGAGTGTCATCATGGTGAGAGGGGAGTGAGTGTAAGACATGCTGTATGAGATAAATCCTGCTCACTTAATGCATTTACTGTTCAGGTGCAGTCCATGCATTACAGTATGTGTTAAGCTAATCAGCATTAACCAGTTTTCTTTAATTTTTCAATTCATATTTGCAGCCCAAAAGTATCTCTAGTCAAGGTGTTTGAAAACTATGAGTAAAGGTATATTTTGGTTTAATATGTAGTGCATGTTGTCCAAAAACATCATTCTGTTCCACTGTATGTTTCACACAACTGGAGCACGATTTTCAGCTTAAGTCAGGCATCATCTCTTTGCTAATTCCTTTGATACTATACACACTGCCGACAAGGATGAAGCATGCACTTGTTTATTTTAAACCACAGCTCATAAATGTTACATTGGAGGAGGCCATGCAGATATTTGTGAGATTTGTTTTTTCCTTGAAGCTCAGTTTATTGTGGCCTCCTGTTGTGCAGAACCAGTATTTCTACTTCACATATCTGTGATGGTGATATTGGTACTGAGTTGTTGCCAAAAATAATACGTTTGACAGTGGAGGAGTTGTTTGGGACTTTTAGATTTTTCTTGGTTCAGACTCAGAGATAAATGAGTGGCAAAGCTAAGATGTCAAATTATTTTATTGTTTGAATGTGAATTTCCTCATCCTCATTTTTAGATAGGTTATTTTAACAGTGATTATGAATTAGTCAGCTTGCATAAAAGTGAAACTATGAAATGGCTTTGTTGCATTTTGTATTTACCAAGTTCATGACTCTTCAAGGACAATAACAATGAATGTTGCACACAAAGCACTACAGAATAACTGGATTTACTTGATTTTTTTCAGTGTTGTGTCACAATTAAAAGTTATAGCCGACAATGTTGTGTACGGGTCGTTTGTATCAATTTTTTATGTTTTGTGTCTGTAGTGATTGTTACAGTTCTGTTCATCTTATTTTCTAATAATTATTGAAATAATAATTGTGCCCACATCACCCATCTATTTACAGCTCCTGTTGACAACCCATGGCCACTGGAAATAAACCCTTGTTGGCTAAACAACACTGAGCTTGTGCCATCGTAGTGGGATTACACTACCTGTTATTTTAAGGAGCATTAATAGGATTTAAGATTTGTTCCCCAACTGTTTGTAGCAGCAGTGATAGCTGCCACTGCTGCTACAAAGAGGCCATGGAGCCAACTTCCTTTTTTTTGTTATTTTCTTTTTTTAGGGGGGCAACAGAGTCAAGTGTTGTTTGCAGTAGACCTCCAGCACTATCTATAAGAAAATCAATTTGGGAGGGACCAAAGTTAGCAATCAGTTATCAATTATAGTGAGACGTGGTATTGAATTAAACGCAGATGGAATCACTTCCTTAAACTTAGCCACTGCACTGTCCGATAGACATTTAGTGTAGAAACTTTTGTCTAGCAGCGAGTAGTCCAGTAGCTAATAGTTCAAAAGTAATCAAAAAATGGTCAGATTAGTATTGTGTGGGAAGACCAATAAATGTTCAACTTCAATGCCATATGACAAGGTCGAGTGTGGCCATGACAGTGAGTGGGCTCATGTACACTCTGACTGAAGCCAATTGAATCTGTTGATATAAATGCAGTACTAAGACTGTCATTCTCAACACAACATGGGTATTAAACTCACCCACAATAATTACTTTATCTGACTTAAGGACTACATTTGATAGAAACTCTGAAAATTCAGATAGAAATTCTGAATATGGACCAGGAGCACAATACACAATGACAAATACAAATTCACCAGGTTTCTGTAAGACAAAATAAATCAATATGATTGTCTGATATTTAATTAATTTACTAGTACTGCTTTAGATGAAATAGACCTCATTTCTAACAGTCCACATTTGAGTCTACTGTTTTGTTGTGCTATTTCAGAGGCAGTATTAATTTTTATCATAACTCCTCATCTGTTTATTTTGAAAGTCCTGACCAGGAGGTGGCGCCTGTTGATTGTGGGATGATGATCACTCCACAAGGGGGAGGCAGTGGCAGCAGAGAGTGCATGATGATTCTTGGCGGACAGGGGAGACAGAGAAGAAGAGTGAGGGCGGACAGACGCAGGTGTTGCAAATAGTCAGACATGTGGAGAATGAGCACTGCGTGCTGCACATTAGCCGCTAGCATGCGGCTACCTCTGTTGTTTGGGTGGAGGCCGTCGCTTCTAAACAAAGGACGACCGCAGAACAAGTTAAAATTGTCAATAAAACCAACGTTATGGGTGCTGGAAACAGACTGGAGCCAAGTGTTCAGACTGGGGATAAAACGCTAATTTCCCCAGCCCAGTGTGGGAATTGGACCAGAGATAAAAACAAAACAAAACACTTGTTCGTGCTGACGGGCGGTGTTATTCGTACTGATGTGAATTATTATTTAGTTTATGGTCGGAAGTGAACCCAGGAGACCAGGGAGTTTTTTTGTGATGTGGGGGGGGTCGTGGCTCCGGAAAAACAGCGTGTGACAGCGTTAAAACTGTGTGGCTGTGTGCGAGCCAGGTGGCAGGCGGTACAGTAGTATGCGCCGCATTCACCGACTGTGGATGGATGGTCGTCGCCGGGGACTGCTGCAGCGAGGAGGCGGCGTCCCTCACCGGCGGATGGGCCTCCGGAGCTCCTCCTGGCAACGGCCTCCTTCAGCAGAGGCGGACGGGGGGGGCTTGGCCGCTGCTTTGGGCCTTGCTCCCGTGAGGAACCATGGCTCCGGAGCCTCTGTAATGATGGATCCGGTCCATGTGTGAGTATGATCATTGTCCGTGGCTAGACAGGAGCAATCCGGGAAGAGACTGGTTGCGGTCGGGCTGCCACAGCCAGATGAGTCAAGGACGACGAGATGTTTAGCCTGGGTGCTGGTGACGGTGGAAAAACTCGGCTTCTAGACCAGCGATGCTTTTCTTCAGCTTTGGAACGGTAGGCTGACATGACCCACACTCAGACCAACACTCAGCCATCACAATTGTCATCCGTAAAAGTCCATAAAGTGCTAAAAACTTTAAGATCCTTAAAAAGCAAAAGTGCTAAACGCTAGTAGCCAGACTAAAAACAAACCGAGCTTGTAGCAGCATCGTCAGCTTAAAATCCGCGTCTGGTGACTAAAATCTAGTTTAAAATGTATCTAGTAAAATATACAGTTAAACCATTAAAACGGCCAGAGTTTGTCGTGTGTCGTAAAAAGTGGCTAAAAACAGGATAAAAAGTCGTTTCTGACGGGTACACAGACGTGCATGCGCACGCACCCGAGACGCACACGTGCCTTATAATTACACTACCATTCAGAATCAGATTTATTGCCAAGTAGTTTTCACATACAAGGAATTTGTCTTGATCTAATGGTGCATAACAAACAGAAAAATAGAAAGTAAGAAAAAAACAAAACAGAAAAGCAACACAAAAGGTATATATACAAATGAGAAAAAAAACCTCCAAGACAGGTGGTATAAATAACTCTAATATATGAATAAATACGATTCGACTCAAATTCCATATTTTTTTTCCAGCCTACTCTGTTTAATTGGCCTACTATGTGTAGGCTACTTTGTTCTTTCTTTTAGTGATATTTTATGTTTTTATCTCTAGAGAGTACTCCTTTTACACTTCCTTTCACATAATAACGAGTTACTTTTTGAGTAACGAGCCTGTCTTCATACTACGGTTAGCAGAGAGAGTTTGAAACAGAGATACTTAGCAGATTACTGCAGTTGTAGGTGCCATGGCGACGAGGGCTCGCACGTCTTATGGAGAATGCTGCTCTCTGATTGGCTAAAAGCTTAGGGCACAAAGTCCCTCATGCAGGTAACACAGAGCAGCTCACTGACCCGCGTCTTCACTTGCACAAGAAGCAGAAGATGGATAACTAAAGATTAATGCATGGGGATTGAAACAGGTATGTGCTCAATTAATAGCATACAATATCCAGTTTGTGATCAGTTTAATAGTTTAAACACCTCTTTGTATTCGATAGTTTAGTTTAAATCGTGTTTTCGTCTTACGTTTGGCCTAATATAATGGGTGAATATTGTATCTCATATGATGTAAATTATATCAACCTGAGCTCAAGTTAACTTATGAATGCTTGAACTATTTTTACTTCCTGACTAAATCCCCGTTTTTAATTCCGTTTAATCTTCTGATGCGACACTTCATATTTGTGCATCGTGTCATATTGTTGATGTAATGAATTCTTCTTTACAATAGTAGCCTATTATTTACAGTCTAGTAGTTATACATCGTTTGATCAATGGACGTTTTTAGCTATATTTTTGTATATTTAGGGCAGATAATTGTTATTCCAAAGGACATGGAGCCTAATGTACTACTTTAACCTGCAATTGAAGGTAGAGGGTTGAAGGCCAGGTAGTGAGGGTTAAAATGAACCGTGATGATTTTGTTGCACAATTCCTTTCAAACAATGCATTAAGGATAATAAAATCTTGTCCAGTTGCTCTGTTATAGCCACAATAAAAACAAAACAGAAACTGTGTTATTGGATCAGAGATTAAGTTCCAATGAGTTTGACATGGCACTTAAATTTATTGCCTCAACCTCTGCTCAGCCTGTTTTCTTTGTGTTTTTTTTTTTTGTGGCGGTTGCTGCTATGTTGATAGGTGTATCAATATGGAGATAACATTATGATTCGTCTGTGCCCTTTCACTGGAAATGGTCAACGGGTTAATGACTAACTACGGTCTTATTAGTCTGATGTTTTGTTATGACAAGGGAAAAAACCCAAGTCACACTGCACATGACCTATACAATACTAACTACTTGGGGAAGGTAAATTTGATTTTAAAATACTCAATATTGTTATTTGCATGTGATCAAGCCAGATTGTGTCAGGTTAACACAATAAATGATATGTGATATATCATATCATATCATATATCATATATCAATAAATGATCATATCCTGACCTGCATGCAGTAGGACATATGGGGACATTTAGCCTACATACTAGCCTGGCGATAGGGGCTTTAAAATGTTTACAGGGATGGGATAACATGGCAAAGCATGAACAGAGTGCTGTTGTGCCTCTCTTGGCTTATCTAGCTGCCCTCCCCTCTCAAGTGTTGAAACTTATCCAAAACTGAATTTCTTTTCACTAGGATCAGACAGAGGTTCCTTTATACTAAACTCCCAGCTCTATAGCAGAAAAGTAAAATGTATTTATTCTCTAAAAGTTGTTTGTTCTGGTATAAACTACATGCTCAAATAGCTGTTAAGCAACTGTGCCTTCAATTTGTAATCTCATAAAATAAAATAAAATAAAATAAAAAAAATGCCTCACATTGACAGAATTGCCTACATTTTAGCATCCCTGGGAGGAGACCAATACCTAGGCTAATCATGGTGTTACCATCTACATTTTCTTTGTATCTCGCCACATAAAATTAATCATCATTTCTGTGGCTGAACATACACCCAAATTAATAATGTTGGAGTGAGACAACATGGCTAAAGTGGATATCATGTAGCTTTCAGGGGATCATTGCTGCTGCCCTCCACTCCCTCTGAAACTGATCCGGTTGAGGAAGATTAGGAGTGGCATGTGTGCTGTAATCTGAGTCACATGCAGTTAGAGGACTAGTTAGATATCTGTCAGAAACACACTTAGCTATGATGGTCTGTCATTCTGTCCATTCAACAGAAAGCTGGTGTGTATATAAAACACATGGATGTTACATGTGGATGTGAGAATATTTTGGCTGGTCTGAGTGTGAGACAGCAATTTAAAAATATAGAAAATCATTGCAGTTTTAGCCAATTATATACAAATTTATTTATTTAGGATATGCCCCTTGAGATGGGTGATCTCATTTTCTACACATAATACAAACAGTCAAATCAATTGAACAGTTGAACATTCAGACAAATAATATAAAAACAAAAAAAACAACACAAAAAAACAAGAAAAGAAAAATACAAAAAACAAAAGACAAAGCAAATACATAAATAAATGCAACCATTAATTGGCCACTGAGTAGCCAAGAACAGCTATTCATGTCACTTAAAACATGTACAGTTTGTCTCAAGATAGGAAATCAGTGCATTGTTAAACATAGCAAATGATGTAAAAGATCAAATGTTTAAAAGGTAAATTGTTCTATTCAGAGGGTGCCTTAAACATAAAAGCTTGTTTTCCAACTGCTTTTGTCATTTTAGGAATAAAAAAGAAAAGTTGAGCAGAATGCCTCAATTGGTAGTTTGAAGTGTTTGGTACAAAAACTGTTGTAGGTACAGGAGATAAGAGAAGTGGACACATTTAAAAATACATTGGAACCAATTAATGCTTCTTGTATGAGTCTAACATACAGTGTACAATGATGAGTACGAAAAGGGGATCCGAGGACAAATCTACATAACCTATTGTATGCTGCATTAAGAGGGGAAATATTACTTTTAGAAGCATTTTGATAAACAACATCTGCATAATCTAGAATTGGTAAAATTTGTTGTAAAGCCAGTTTCTTCCTAACACTAAGCGTAAAACAGTTTGTAGATCGGTATCGGACACCAATACCAAAGTTAATTTTATGCAAGACATAATCAATATGTGGTTTGAATGTGTTTTCAGAGTCTAGCCATAGGCCTAAGTATTTAATTTGATCAGTTTTATGCAAAGAAGTACCATCATTACATGTAATAGATAAGAAATTAGATTTGGCTTTGAGGCTCTGTTTTATACCAAAGACCATAGTATAGGATTTAATTTTATTAAGTAGCAATTTTTTCGATGAGAGACCATTTTGTATGGTGTTAAAGTCCGATTGTAAGGCAGTCTGGATTTGCGGTAAATTAAGTCTGGGGGTGTATATCACCGTATCATCTGCATACAAATGAACAGAGCAATTTGCACAAATTAACCGGAGGTCATTAACAAAAATAGAAAAAAGAAGAGGTCCCAAAGTAGAACCCTGGGGCACTCCTCTTTATTGGATCGACAGGTCTGACTTACTCCCTTGTACATAAACACATGACTTTCTGTTATTTAAATAGGAGTTAAACCAAAATAAGGCATTTTGAGATAGACCTATAGCATGAAATTTCAACCATATCAAAAGCCTTTTTAGACAAATAAAAATTGCCCCTGTGAGTTCATTTTTAACAGTTGCAGAAAACACATCATTAGTAAATTTTAAAAGGGCAGTTGTAGAGTGATTAGATCTAAATCCAGATTGAAATGGTGATAAAGTATTATTGATCTTGACATAATGTGACAGTTGATTATAAATAAATTTTTCTAAAACTTTGGAAATTAAACAAATAATTTATATGGGTCTGTAATTATTAGGATCAAGGATGTCTCCTCCTTTATGAAGTGGAGTAATGTGTGCAGATTTCCAAATAGCTGGCAACTCATACAGAGATAAAGACAGGTTAAATAAATCAGCAAGTGGATACATAAGAATGTGAGGAGCTTCATATTGCACTATGTTGTCTAGAAAGTCCCCCAAAATGCATAGCACATTCTCTTTTTGCAAAAAAATCCAAAACGGCAAAGTTTTGTGTATTGTCAAAAATCTCACAAAAAAGCCATACTATAGCATGTGGTTTTTGGCCAAAAATCCAAAATTTTCAAAATGCCTCAT